>JAZHYW010005135.1:0-62088 GCA_037355805.1 Ixodes ricinus | reverse complement strand
TAACAAGGTGTGCGCTCGACAATCTCGGATTAATTTGAAAAAATTCTTAGCTTTTAGTTGTAACCTGAATAGTCACTTGCCCATGCATTTTTGGGGAAAAAAATTTTTTGCCGACATGAGCGCGACTTTGTTTTGGCAGTTATGTGTAAAAATGAGTAGTACAAGAAAAATCACAAGAAATCGAGTTCTTCTTGGATTCTCACCGTTTTTGGTTTGTTTGATTCAGGAATAATTGGGCAATATTATTTACTTACTTTGGTTATGTATTTAGATTTTTTGTTTTCGGTATCATTTGCATAAAAGGCACAAAAATTGGATGATTTGCGATTTTTTATAAAAAAACAGTAACACCACTTTGGCCATTCTAGAATTGTTTATGTACGGTCGCCGAGCTGTACTTCTAGAAAAAAAAGTTTGAATGACAAAACATTTCGCAGTGTGGCAATAAAAAATATCAAATCTCTACAAAACGTGCTTTTAGCTCATGTTCGGCCATCAAAGGCGCCTTGAAGCGGTCCAAGGAAAAATACACTGTATAGCTCATATGAAACAACACTTTATTTACATTCAATTCTGCAAATTTAAGAGGAGTGAATTTTTTTTAAGAGAGAAAAGAATTTTTGAATTCGGCAGGTTGTAGCGCGTCTTAGCAATTCCGCGCAACCTCTTCCCTGCATAGCACGCCGCCGCTCGCGCTGTCGTCCACCGGGGTAACTGAGCGCTTTGCTTGGGCGTTTCGGGTAGCTGCTTCAAGATGCGTGATGAAGTTAATAATCGAGCTGAACTACGTCTCAATGCGCATTTTGTCGGTGTTTTCGGCAGAAAGGAGTACCGGCGGCCTAACGCGTGCGATAAGAGCGGACCGGAACTTGTGACTGGCCAATCATGCGATGCTGCTTTAACGAGGTGCCGTAAACAGGCAGATGCCGCAGTCTATGCTGCACATTTCTTC
Source organism: Ixodes ricinus (assembly GCA_037355805.1). Lineage (NCBI taxonomy): Eukaryota > Metazoa > Arthropoda > Arachnida > Ixodida > Ixodidae > Ixodes > Ixodes ricinus. The sequence goes on along the minus strand of JAZHYW010005135.1, from coordinate 61,136 downwards.
GGGTGCTGCCAAACTGTGTAAACTGACTGCAATTTGGAGAAGTAATTCTGCCGTTTACCCCGATCTAAGGCGGCTTCCTTTGCATACGTGGTTGCTATCGTTCAAGTCGTTTAAGACCAACCGCAAGTTTTAACCCAACAATACATTTTTATTACTCTAAATCTACAACCCATGCTTTATTAAACAGACAGAAGAATTATTGACTGGCAACAGAAAGAATAAAACAAACTTGGGACGAAGGACGACGGACATTTATTTCAACTAGCAACAACATGAATGAGCTTAAAAGCACTATTTGCAATTAAGACTGTCATGGAAAAAGGAAAGAAAGCGTGTGCCATGCATTATGTGCATGTTCGCCACGTATAGCGAACACAACCTATTGATATATCACTTGATACGGCGAAGCGTGAGAGAGCGAACGTGGAACTCGACGCTCACGCAGGCAGACAGTATAAACACCGAACACGGTGCGAGCGGAGATCACAAGCCGGGCAGGAACCAGGGAAATTCGATACCCCGTTGGGAAGAGCGCTACGGCGAAGAGGTGAAGATGTGACGAGATCGTCAGACAGGAAGAGAACTCAACGAGACTCCGCGTCCTGTGCATCTCCGTTGCCCGCCGCCTGGCTCTTGTGTCTCGATGTTTGTTCTTAATTCTTGATTCCAAACTCCGAGCTACAACATACCGCCACAACCTGCGATTCTTCTAGCATGGATAAAGCGCCACGTTCCGCGGAAGGAAGCCGTTCTGCATCTTCAGATTCAGGAGACAAAGGTGAGTAGTAGAATTGCTTTTGTACTGCATCAAAAGCGATGCGATTTAAGACTCTGTAAAATATAGTTTTTTTGGAGTCTCAATCTTGCAAGCTAAAAACGCTATCCACTGAAGTGACTGAACTCGCCTCCAAATATTTTCGGGCTCATTTTCGGTAGAAAGGCGGGGCTGTCCAGTGCATCATCCGAAGGATGAGTATGTGACGGAAAGTGACAGGATATAATGTTAACATTTCGTATATATTAAAGCACTAGACTTTTTGCTGCACGCCATAAAACACTAAGCGCGTATGCAGCAAAACTTGTAAAGTAACGGCGCATATCTTTTTCCCCGCTCATGTAGGAATACTTTTTTTTTTTCAGGAGATCCACCGTGTTCTCTTGGGCCTACTTGCTGCCACAAAACTACTTACACCAAGCGACGCTACGTCATCCGCGTTGAAGACCTGTCAGATGCGGAGCGGCGTCTTCTCGTGCTGCGCACAGGGATTGCGCAAGATAAAAACAGTACCGTGTGTGGCCACCATTATCAGATGTACGTAAAGAAGTACACATCGCATATAGCCTCCAAATGGTGCTGCGACCCTTTCTCGGAGCATGTAAAAAACTGTCGGGGGTCATCAGTCGTGACGACCGCACTTACAGACCTGCAACCCTCTTTGCGCCTAATCCCAGGAGACAGAATCTGCCAAACATGTAAACGCAAGTGCTACAAGGATCCGGCCGCGAGTTCTACTCTTGCACCATCTGAGGGATCTGACGACGGCTTGGAACAAGTTGATCTAGGAAACGCAGCAGATGAAACAATCACAACGTCTGAAGCTGTTAATGAGGCCCTTGCAGTGATCGGAGAGAGCCCTCTCAGAAAGAAACTCGGGAGAAAAAGCCGGGAACCGTACGCGAGGAAAAAGTGCGAAAGGTTCAGAAGAGCGTTGAACAAACTGTTTACTCGTCTCTTGGGATTGCTCATCCTGGAACATCGCGATCAGACGAAGAGGAAGATTTTGAGTTGAGCGACTACATATTACTGATGAACAACCTAAGACGCAAATTTGCCAACGAAAATACTCGAGAGAAGAAAATGCAGATTTTAACACTGGCTCCGGACTCCTGGACCAATCAGAAAATCATGAAGTTCTTTGGCGCCTCTACGCGTGAGGTACGCAACGCCATGAAACTGAAGTCCGAGGCAGGTATATTGAGCACGCCACCTAAAAGGAAAGGCCACCCCGTAAGCGAACAGCTTAAAGAGTCTATCAGAGCATTCTACGAAGATGATTCAATTTCGTACTGCCTCCCAGGAAAAAAGATGTTGTACGCGGTCGTCAAAAGCGCCTGCTGCTCAGTAACCTGAAAGAGATGCATGAAGAATGGAAAAAAACAACCCATCTGAAATGCAGCTTTTCGACGTTCGCAGGTCTCCGTCCTCCACACTGTGTTTTAGCAGGGGGAGGCGGCACCCACACAGTTTGCGTATGTATGGAGCATCAGAATTTTAAGCTTATGCTTCACGCAGCTGGTATCAAGGAAACTTGCGAAGAGCTCATAGCGACCACAGTGTGTCAGCTGGATAACGAGAAGTGCATGTTCGGGAAATGTGAAAAATGCCCAGGCACGGACTACGCTGAAGCACTTGTCCGCAATGTTCCCGCCCTCCAAAGCGACGAAGCGGACGAACTACCAGTTCACCAGTGGGTGAGTGGAGTGCGTTGCCGACTGGAAGCCCTTGTGTTAACGCATGAAGATTTCATTGACAAGTTTTTAGATATGTTAAGGCAGATTAAAGTGCACCATTTCGTGAGCAAGCAGCAAGCCCGCTACTTGCGAGAACTGAAGACCAGGCTAAAGAGCAACGAAGCTATCGTGCTGTTGGACTTCGCGGAAAACTATAGCTTTATTGTCCAAGATGCTCCACAGTCCTACCACTGGGTGAACATTCAAGCCTCGATCCATCCCATTGTGATATATTTCCGTCCAGATGAAAGCGGCGCTGATATTTCAGTAAAATCTTTCGCCGTAATTTCCGACTGCTTGCAGCATGACACAGCCGCTGTTTCTGCATTCCAGGCCGAGGTACTGAAAATAGTGAAGCACGACTTGCCTCAAATTGAAAAGATATACTACTTTTCTGATGGTGCTTCGTCGCAGTATAAAAACAAAAAGAATTTTGTGAACCTTTGTTACCATCAACTGGACTATAACATTGCAGCAGAATGGAATTTCTTCGCTACCTCTCACGGAAAGAGTGCCTGCGACGGTGTCGGAGGAACACTAAAGCGCCTAGCGGCAAAGGCAAGTTTGCAGCGGCCTTTTCAAGATCAGATAATGACACCGTACCAGCTCTTCTCATGGGCAGACAAAAATATTAAAGGTATTAAGGTCCTTTGGGTGCCCGCTGGCGTTGTGGAAGAAAAAGCGTCTGAGCTTGCGCAAAGGTTCAGCACTGCAGTTACCATCAAAGGCACCCGGAAGTTTCACTGTTTCAAACCAAACTCTCTATCTACACTTTGTGCGGGGCTTACCTCCTACTCAAGTACAGAAAACATAGAAGTTTCAAAAGGCTAAACTAAACCACGCTATTGTTTCGTTTTACGTTCTTTGGCGAAGACAACACACAGACAACCTTTCGTGCCGCAGTCAGGCTGAAGCCTGACTTCTCGTTTATTATAGGTAAAACGAAATAAAAGAAAGGCGCCTCTGGTACGGGGCGCTCAGGTTACGCGCGAAGCGGGGGAACAAATGTTTATATCTCGGGCTGCGCGCGAACGGTGGTTCTCGGTCGCTTCGGACTTTGGAGCTCGCTAGCGTCGGCGCGTCGGCGACTCCATATACGTCGTTTGATGATTCCGCCCTGAACCACACGAGTTTTAAAACGGGGACCCATTTCTTCACTAGGACGATATACAGCACGACTCTTCGTTTTCTTCGTATACACCGCGCACTGGCTGCGTGTAAACCAACACGCGCCTCTTGTAAAAAAAAAAAAGAAAAGAAGAAAACAAAAACACAATATGGCGTACGCGTTTCAGGCGGAGCCGATTCAGAGCGGTGCCGCGCCCTTGGGCAAACTCTCCCAGTATATATGGCTCTGGCTTCGACAAGGGTCAGCGACACCCTTGCGTCCGCGTTTCAATCTGCCAACCTGACTGCCCTTCGACCCCCTGAGCAGTTCGGAAAAGAAAAAAGGGTTCACAGCCACACATATCAACTCGACTGTTACTTACCCCATGCATTTTGAAGTGCGATCCATAGCGCCCAAGAAAAGCGCCAAGTTTCGCCGGTGGACGACAGCGCGAGCGGCGGCGTGCTATGCAGGGAAGAGGTTGCGCGAAACGGCAAAGACGCGCTACAACATGCCAAATTCAAAAAATGTTTTCTCTCCTAAAAAAGAATTCACTCCTCTCAAATTTGCAGAATTGAATGTAAATAAAGTGTTATTTCACATGAGCTATACCGTGTATTTTTCCTTGGACCGCTTCAAGGCGCCTTTGATGGCCGAACATGAGCTAAAAGCACGTTTTGTAGAGATTTGATATTTTTTATTGCCACACTGCGAAATGTCTTGTCATTCAAACTTTTTTTCTAGAAGTACAGCTCGGCGACCGTACATAAACAATTCTAGAATGGCCAAAGTGGTGTTACTGTTTTTTTACAAAAAATCGCAAATCATCCAATTTTTGTGCCTTTTATGCAAATGATACCGAAAACAAAAAATCTAAATACATAACCAAAGTAACTAAATAATATTGCCCAATTATTCCTGAATCAAACAAACCAAAAACGGTGAGAATCTAGGAAGAACTCGATTTCTTGTGATTTTTCTTGTACTACTCATTTTTACACACAACTGCCAGAACAAAGTCGCGCTCATGTCGGCAAAAAAATTTTTTCCCAAAAATGCTTGGGCAAGTGACTATTCAGGTTACAACTAAAAGCTAAGAATTTTTTCGAATTAATCCGAGATTGTCGAGCGCACACCTTGTTACGTTTGAGATGGAATGACCCGTCGAATGAAACTCTGGCAAGCTCAAAATTTCTGCATATTCAGTCAACGATGACGTCAGTGGTACCTGTTCAGCAAAAGTGACATCAAGGAGCTCTCTGGTAGGAGTGGAGGTGCACACTAACTAAAAAGCGCGTTTCACAATATAATTTTTTTCCGTTCCAATTTTTTTATATGTAGAGACTCCCATCGGTGGGCATGCTAAGTTAACTTTTTGATGACGACAATGGGACCCAACCACGGTACGTGCAGTTTCGAGGACATCCTCGTGGCACTGCAGGGAAATGAAGGAGAACTCTGTCGCCAGGTGCATAGTCGTCTTCATTAACAGTGATGTCATAGTGACATCTCTGCTTAGTCTTCGCTTTGTTGTCGTTGGCAACTGCATGGTCGTGGGCCTCTCGTAAGGTTGTGAGTAGGCGTGATACATGATTATCGCAAATAGTCGAAGGTACGTTAGTGTGATCGTGCACGTCCAGCAAAGTGTCAGCTGGGACCATCATGTTCCCGCCAAAAAGGAGGTAATGGGGCTGTAGTCAGTTGACTCATACACGTATGAGCGATAGGACATCATAATAATGGGTAATTTTGTGTCCCAGTCAGTGCTGTCTCTCATTCACGTACGCACTGAGGTTGTTCATCAACGGGCGATTGAAGTGTTCCACTAATCCGTCCGGCTGCGGGTGGTAAGGGGACGTCCTCGGCTTGCGGATGCCCAAAATTGAACACATTTCTTGAAACACGCGACTCTCAAATGTTCTCCCTTGGTCAGAGTGTTGTGCTGATGGTATGCCGTAGCGACAGAAAAAGTGGAGGTGCTGAAGCGAGAAATATCTGAATTTCACCTGCCCTTTCCCACATTCATAAAATTTAAGTGTTCATAGCTTTCATTGTTATAAAAACACAACCCACCTACCTTCTCCTAAGAAGCAAAAATGGCATGGGTCACGTTGAAAACCAAAACAGGGCGTGACCCAGAAATACAATAACCCGTTGTCCTGACCGATCCTTCACGAGATAAGCGGCACAGCTCCTTTTGTCAATTATGTGATATTTCAAAGAAACCTCAAATCGAATCGATGATCCTGTTCTCTGAACAAGCATATTTGCCGTTTGTTGTTAAATTTCTTTTTTACATTGTGATTTTGAAATTTGGTGCTTATCGGATAAATTCAAAATAACAAAATGTTACCAGCTAGTGTTCTTGGGAATTTTTTCTGATTTATTCGAAAACACGAAACCCTAGTTACAGAACACCGTCTTTGAAGAGTTAAAATAAATACCAGTTTTTGAAGTGTCAGTGTTCCTTAAAGAGCTATCAGCGTACCTGAGCCGACCGGATGAATCCGGCCGCAAGCGGCTCCGAGGTACGGGTTGATCTTCATGAGGTCCACGAGGTAGAAGACTGCCTCCGGCTTGAAATTCATGTCCCCGTCCAGAGCCAGAATGTAGGTGTTCTGCTTGCGGATGTCCTTCCTCTCGACGCTGATGTCCAGTTCCATCAGTCTGTGGCGTAGCAGGTAGTACATGTACATGACCTGGGACCAGCGCTTCTTGTGCCTGATCTTGGTCTTGTCCTTGAGGTGGGCCACGAGCTTGTTGCCACCGGGCATGATCCACTCCACTCGACCACCGTACGGTGTATCAAAAAGCAGCGGATCGTCGAGTACCCAGTTGTCGTCGCGGTGGACGTTGCTGCTGGAGGCAGGTGAATCTCGACGTTAGGGTCATAAAGGACTTACACTACTCATGCATGCTTTTGTTTGCAGACACGTCCTGCACAATTTATAACCGGTGCGATGCAACCTGCTGTATCGTACATCAATCAGGCGCGTCAGCAGAAAAATCTGGGATACATGTCCGCATCATGTATTTCGTATATGTGTTGGCGGTGTGACTGCGACCCTCGGAACCTGAATGGATGGGTGGATACGGCTGAGCACGTTTAATTGGGTGGCGGATTGCGCCATCTAGCCAAAACATTTTGAATTTCAACAGATCTCCGATTTCCGAAACATGAAAGTTAAACGTTTAAAAAGTATATTTCAAAAATTACAATTCGTTTAACGGTGGTGCCTCTTTGCAACCTCGTGCGCGCACCTCTTCCGCCCTGCGGATCGAAAGAAAAATCAATGAAGACTTACGCTACCCGTTAGGTGAAAAGCTTCGATAACCGAGCAGACGTCGAAGCCGCTAAAATGTCATTTTGGAGCAGATGGACCGAATGAAGAATAAAGGTGCGAGCTCGCACCATAGAGTTCGCATATGCGTTTCGAATTAAACCGGTAACACTTTAGAGTGAAAATTTTACAAAGTTGTGGTATCAGTGAGGGTGTATTAAGTAGAAAGCATTTTGTGAACCTGTTAAACAATTTTATTAGACACACACTAAGACTGCCTTGTGGCCTTCTGGTAATTAAAGAACACTTCGAAAATTGCGCGTCCAAGTTTGAAATCCATGGAACGACGAAACTGCATATGTAGGCATGAACCGTTCCCGGTCACTGCTGTGGCTGCCTGAACGTCTTATGCAATGTTATCAGACACAAACTAAAGGTCCGTTCACACTCTTGCAACTTCTTAGAACGAAGTCGATTGAAACCTCTTAACATTTCTTAAGACGAGACAACACACGGGGACGCTGGCGCCATCCATGTGAGGACCCTGGAACTGCATTTCAAAAGACCAAAGGTTTGGCGGGATTTCGGAGGTCAAAATGTGCGTAATACCTATGAGAAATGGTCGTTTATAACGTTGGCAAAAGTTTTTCGAGCCAAGAAAAAAAGGATAATGCGCGAGAGAAATAAAAAATATGCGGGACCGCCATGTTTCCACTGCTAACCAATAGATGGCGCCAGTGTGGCCTCTCGTCGTAAAATATATTACGAGGTTCCGAGGCACTCGCTCTTAAAAAGTCGCAAGTGTGTGAACGGGCCTTACACCGCCTTGCGATTGATTGAAAAACACTTCCAAAATCGCGCACTCAAGTTTTCAAGCGTGTAGCTCCACCTTAATCTATGCCTAGTGGTTTCGTCGGCTCAACACTTACCTAGCTTTATTGGTTTTATCACCCGAGAACCTTTCTGTCATAATGAGCGAAAAAGCTTTTTCATTGTTTTCATTACCAGCATTCTCATGTTTATGTTTCTGCGTGCTGTCATGGTGTTAGATGACGTCACAACATCACGTGACTCGCTGTGTCACCTGACGTCATTAAGACACCTGGCGTCACTGTGCAACGTGACTGGACGTCACAATGTCACGTCATGGTGTCAGCCGACGCCAGCCAACAGGTGGAACGTGATGCGCGGCGTGACGGCAGAGTCGTGTCGAGTGCGTGACGTCAGCGGAGTGACGTCAATATGAAATATTTTGGCGGAGTGCCGAAAATGACCCGTGTCGTCATAACATCACGTTAAAAAAATTAATTTGTTTTATTGCTTTTAAACTTTGTCGTTTTTCTTGTTTTCTTTTTATTAAATGCTCTGGATGTTTTTTTTTGTTTTTGCCCGAACACGAGGATATGCTGAAAAATGCGCCGGCTGTGTTTGGGAAAGGTTGGCATAGCTGTAGCGGAATTGTAACCTGCATGTGCCCCAAAGCGACATGAGCAGTGCACAGTAGAAACGCGGTTTTTTTAGTGCTTGAGTGCTTTCTCATTCCTGCTGCACAGGATCAGTAGACGGGCAGGATTTGGTTTTGGAGCTTTACTAAACTGTATGGATCTATGCATCTTGACTCTTGTGTTGCGTATTCGTGTACTTACATGTGCTATTGTAATATTATGTCTATTTTCATTGATCTCTCTTTGGGAAGCTCGTGTCAAAATAAATTGAATTCGTATATTAAAGACTGTCAACACTGCGTTTTTTTTCTTACCAGTTCAATCCTACGTATCCACAGATAATTTTGTCATTATGTCTTTAGCAAATACCGTGTTTTTTGTATGACGTATGATCAGTGGGACTGCGCTTTTACTGTTTGATCGATTTCGTGCGTCGTTTGAACAGTTCACACCTTGCCTATTCGTCAGCACCGCTGTCATCTTTGTGAACGAGAGAAATGGAGTGACTTACCGTACGGCTTCTTTTACCGTGGCTACAAGAGTGCGAACGTAATCGTTGATGACTGTGCCTTTACGGCCGCTGGCATCTCTGAAGTCTTGAAAGGCGTCATCGAAGAAAATATTTGCTGAAAAAAAATATATATCCAGATTTGTTTCTTTAACGAACCACCAAGGACGATTTCAGTTCCTTGACGCATGTTACCATTGCGAATTAGGAACACGAATTAATGGCACGAAGAGCGCTTTAACAATTGATAACGAGGTATTCGGGACCGGCGCAGCTCGACAGTGGAAACTTATCAGGCTGTGCGTAGAGACCGCACTCAGCGCTGAGGTCGACATACCGGGACTAGCACGCCAAGTTTGGCAAAGAGTGTGTCAAGCGTTCACAACACTCTCGTTGCTGTTTTGTGTTCCGACAGTGCAGTACTGACGTCGACGTCGCGGCATCCCTATTTCGAGTGCCTTCAATTTCATACTGCTGTGCGTTCTCTCAAAATATACTGTAAACGACTTATTTTTCCCGGGCTCAATATATCGCGATTTAGGTCAAAGCTGAAGTTTTGGAAGAATTCGCGGTTTATATTTTTCGCGACGCGATGGGATCTCAATGTAGATTCCAATGTGTTTGTATTTTGCCGGAATTGTTCTCGGGACCTATTTTTTGCGAACTGTAGACGATTCGCGAAATTCGCGAAAATTAGCTCCTTGCCAAACTTATGTCGTTCACAGCATTGCGAATCTGGAGTGTTGTTCGCTAGTTCTGGCGATAGTAAATGCACGTTTGCGACAGACCTGCTGCTGTGTGCCTAGCTGCCGGCTACATACACGTGAAGGGTGAAAAGGCAACGTCTCTTTGCGGCGTTCAGAAACACACGGCCGCTAGAGACTTCTGGGAAAAGAACTCGCAGCCTTTGGACATCTGCCTTAGAGGAACAAGCGCTGTCTCCGCGAACAGGCACACCTAACCGGTAGAAGCGACCATGCGACAACTGTCGTCGCTTGAGCCTCGTGCCGGCCGCTGTCCCCAATTGCCCGGTATTCTAGTACACTGTATAGTAGCTATAGAGGATGCCAAAGCACTTCCCGAGCGTGACTGTGCATAGGCTCCTATCATTGTCGTCAGTTACGATGATCCGCGCCGAGCCCATTGCCCGGCTCACGAGACAAAATCGGAAAAGCAATCTTGAAAACGTAAACGGCACTAGTCACGTACGTGTTTTTATTAACCTTCCCAGTGGCGCCCTCATGTTGGTTCTTGCTGCAATTTCTCGCACTAGGTCCAACCCGTCTCGGATACCAACCGTCCGCTCTTCCAGGGTACTAGCAACGAATGTCCGTCAACCTAAAACTGGGTACGCACTTCACGGTCCCTTTAAATTCGTTCTTCGCTCTCAGAGTACCTCTTCTGCTTTTATCCTCGATTAGTTGTGTCATATAACTTCGACCCATCAAGAGTCACTGAATATTCCCAGAGTACCGAATTCCATTCAGTCCGTTCACTCGAAGTCAATCCCGCGAAATCCATTTCTGACTGGCTGGTTTAGCCTGCGGCGGAAGTTAGTATTTGGCCATTTTGGGGATGGGCCCAAAACAACAAAAAACGTCTATAAGACGTTTCCGAGTTACGACGGGTACGGCGGTACGCACGGAGTGGGAGCTGGGCGTCAATGAGCTAGGACCGAACGGAAGGCATATCAAGTAGCCGCTAATATGGTTCGCCAAAGAATATTTCCTACTCGTTTGCTCGCTCCTGTTGCGCTGGTGCTGCGTTTCAAACTCTACGCCTCAGGTGCTAAGCCTAACACTCGACTTTGATGTGTTTCGAGGCGAGAGTGAGAGACGATGACAGCAAGGAGCAAGTCCTGCACCTCTCGAAACAAAAAAAAAAAGACTTTAATAAAAAAAAAAAAAACAGTGTCGCCACAGTCGAGGAAGGGGGATTGAACAGCTTGCACGACAACGAACGCTACACCGTACGCGCTTTGTGTCAACCGCACAGAACAGCGTCATATTGGGGAGAGGTTGGAGCACGATGGCTACGCCGCTACTCGGTTCTGAAACGAAGCTTAGGAGTTTCGGTACTCTGGGGAGATCCAGTGACTCTAGTCCCATCTAGAGACGTTTGCAGGTACGACCTCTTGGCGCCGCCATCTTGCTGCTGGTGTGCGTAGATCGTCTGATAGTCAAGCATTGCTGAGGCGTTCCCACGGCCTCAGCAATACTTTGCTATCGGACCATCTACCTACATGTTGCAGCAAGATGGAGACGCTAGAGGCCATGCTGCAAACGTCTCTAGATGCAAACGCAAAACGTCTCTAAATACAAACGTCTCAGGGGCCGTACTTGCAAACGTCTCTAGTCATGGGCAGCTCAAAAAAATCGGGGCGTGGCGAACGATCGTGCATCTCATTATTGTTCCGCAGCCAATTAGAATTAGCCAATAAGAACGCCGAGGAACCAATCACGAATCGCGGGAAACTAAGCCACACCCTCTCAAGCTTTCAGCGACTCTAACTGCTGCAGGACCGCCGTTCGTCAGCATCAGAATGTTGAATAGGCCAAGGCTGGATTTGGGATTTTCAAATACGGCGGACGCTCGTTTGTGTGTCTTTCCATCTTTCTATTGGATTAAATCGCGGTGGCCGTTTCCTTTGGATTGGGTGAACAGAGTCCATGCTAGAACACTGCATCCATGCTTTTTCTGCAGCCAAAAGTAACTTCGCGGTGACTATGCCAACTACATCGCTACTTCTTGGTGTGACGCCACCAGTCCCATGTTGGTGACAAGTCAAGAGCCCAGGGCGAGGAACAGAAGGATGAGAGAAGAAAGCAGACGAAATGCTGGAAAGAGGGGGATGTTTCCTACTCTCCGCTTCAGCATTCAATCTGCTTCCTCTTTCCCAGCTTTCCTTTCCTTCGCCACGAGTTCTTGATCTGTCGCCGACTATAATCTTCTCGGTGCATTCTGTAATATTCTCAGTTCTTCGCGCTGCATCAGCCGAGTCCACGTTGGCTTCCGCCTCCGTCCCAAAGCCAAGAGCCTCCGGGAAAGAGTCCGTTTCTGGCTCTGGCCTCAGACCTTGCCACTCCATCACAAGGTGGTGAATAGATAGTTTCTGCCTCCGTTCTACAAATGGCGCAATTGGTCTGAGGATCTTGTCTGTGATCCATGAGTGTCGCCTTACTGAGGTGAAAACGAAGCATCGGGTCAGCATTTTTTTAAATTGTAATCCCGTTTTGAATCACAACATTACTGTTAAATACACTGAAATACTCGCCTCAAAGGCATGCAGCGTTTAAAAGGTTTCGGAGGTTGGGGCACAGAAGTTTGTCGTTAGTACACCGTGCCTATTTGGTGATTCTATTTAACTCACCTTCAAACAGGTAGGGCTTCTTCTCTGTCCAAAGCTCGTATGCCCTACTGCTCCTTCGAGCGATTTGGTCAAAATCTACCCTGTAATGTACAATGAAAAAAAAAAAAAAAATGGGCCGCGACCTTTATCTTCAAAATTTCACAATGCATTGCGTGCTGTATCTGTAAAGCAACCATTTACATTTGTTAAGTGGTTTGGAGGGTGATCTATATTTTTTTAAATTTGCCAGGTAAATTTAGCTGAGAAACTGAATTGCAGTATAGATAGGGTGATCATAATCCTCAGGGTGGAAAACGGGACTCACAGGCTGGAGGTGAAGGTGCTTAAGGAAAATGCGCTGAGGGATTTGAGCGTAGAAACGCATTTTGTTTCGGAGTTGGACAAGTGACTTTCGTCGTCAGTTTCACACCCTGCTTCATTGCTGCCAATCTAACATGTCAAGTTCAGTATTACTATAAGCAAGGCATGGCAGGTTTATTCAAAGTTCTAGCAAGGGAAATAGCTCAAAACTGTGCTGTACTAGAGCAAACATTTTCATAGTTCCATCCATTTTTATAAAATTCCGCCTCTAAGTAATAAGCATTATTACTTAGACGCGTTTTCTCTATTCGCTTAGGTACTGATGTTGCAACTGCGCGTTCCCACGGAAAAGGCACATGAGGTATTATTGGTGCCAGATGCAGTGTTGGGAAGTACTTAAAGTATTACTTCAAGTAGGTTTAGAAAAATTTTACTTTACGTAAAGTATTTTTCTCGTACTTTCCAAGGAAAGTACAGCTCCCGACTTCAAAGTGCATTCTCCAAATTTGGTTCGGTAATATTAAGTTATTTTAAGAACCACGCACTTGCGTCCTTGGCTTTTCCAGTTCTATACACAACTTCTGAAGTCGAGTATAAAAATTTACCAATCTCTAACCCCCTCTTCCCCCCAAAAAAATTCATAATATTGTGTGAAATTGCGTTAACGTCTTTCAAGACGCCATCCGGTCATTTCTCTGTGTGAAGTAATGACGGCTATGAGATCGTACAAAGCACTTGCCTGAGATTGACTTGAGAAGTTCTAGCATCTCTTCTTTGGTTTCGTGCCACATGGTGGCGCAGGCGTAGATCCTGGTGATGTCATCCCGCTCATTGAAGTCGTCGACGCAGTCCTGGATTGTCGCTTCGGGCTGATAATCCGCACCGTACGCACTTGTTTTGCGAGAAGGCGGAAAGGCCTCCTCCTTTCAGGGCACAGAGGGGCAATGAAGGAGTGCTTAGGATTAGTTGTAAGCAGCGACGATAAGGTTGTGTGCTGCGGAAGTTGGTGATCGTTAATATTAGTTGTGAGTCATTGCCTGTTTTGTCCGGTGTTCCACTCCTTTTTTGTCGTCATTTTCAGCGCACTTTTTCATTCTGCTTTTCATTTTGCGTAAGCAGCGAGGTGGGGGTTTGTTATGTATCAAGCAACCAAGCTGCCGCCCAGAATAACAGGAGAGCGAGCCACGCTCTCGAGCGGGTGCATGCGCGCGGCGCGAGCATTGGGTCTGTTCTAGGCGCCATGCCAGTCCTGTCCGTTCCGCACCAGTAAAGAGCTGGATGAATATAACAATTGGCGACGAGGATGGGTTCGATTGTGCCACAACGGCACAGTTGAACGTTACTAGATCAACTCTGTTAATCAAACTCCTGTGGAGGAGGTACCCCCTCTCACCCTCAGTCCGCCATTCGTCGTTTGAAGCGCCATCTGGAGGCTGCGTTTCAAAGCTGTGTATTCCCTAGAGCATGGCAAAGTGCCATCTAAACGCTGCGCTTCGACACAAGTGTATTCCATAGAGTAATCTGCAGTTACCATAGCAGCCATCCTTAAAATGGTGGCGCGTCGAACAACAGGAGGCGGACCTTCAGGGGAGAGGGGGATACTGCTCGTAGAAGCAGCGTCTGTGAGCAGTTCCGCAACTGAGTTGATCAGTAACGTCAACATAGGCCTTTTGTGATTACGGCCTTTCACCACATCAACCAATCAATGGCCTAGATTAGCCCGTGCCATTTCAGTATCTCATTGGGGATGTAGGAATAACCGATCTCGGCGCACTAGATGGGCCTCGGAGAACTAGGTGAGTCTGGCAGTCTTTTGAAAATGTCGACCATTTTAGGAATCGTGGCTGACGAATCTAGCGATGAGAGCAGTTAGCGGCCCTTCTGACACTTCATGATATGAAAGCTAAGAAGTGCGTTCTCTCGTTAAGGCTGTTTCACACAGCAGTGTTTTCTTACATATCCTTACGTTCATGCCCCGCCAAACTCACACATGAGTGCACCCACCATCCTCACTCACCCTCACTGATAGGCGTGAGCTGAGGGTTAGTGAGTCTGTAAGCCTCGAAAACTCACGAGATTGAGGTTGAGTGAGGACGGCGAGGGACATGAGTTTGGTGAGGGGCGTGAGTTCATGGGGTCGGTTAGTTCCTGAGTTTGACGATGCATTAGATCCCTGAGGCGCCATGGGTTCAATGAGAGTTTGTTGGGTGATATCGAGGAAGGGCGGGTCATGTGACTTCTCCGTACATTTTCGGGGAAGTTGAGTCGATGCTCGCCTCGAGACGGCGCTGTCAGCTCGTACGACTGGTTTTCCACGAGTGATGAGAAAGGAGAAAAAGGTATATGGGTGTATCTGCGCTCTTTGGGTCTGGTTCGCTTCGCGGCGGTTTGGCGTAGTCTTTTGTCGCTGGTCGCTGTTTTGAGGCAAGGTTTTGTTGTTTCGTAAAGGAGGAAAACGGGCGCTACGCCGGTACGCCTGAAAGCAGAAGTTGATATTTCGAGTTGCGCTCATCATAGGCACGGTCGCTAATCCTGAAACTAACATTAAAATAAAAATAAACTGCGAACTGTCGCGATTCCCTTGTATATTTGTTTGTTCAACGTTTTAGCCTGGAGTTATGTAAAAAATATGTACACATACAAGTCATTGTCTTTGAGTGCGTCCGAAACGCCGGACATGTTGGCAGTTAGATTTAAAGGCTGATAAATTCGTTTGGTAGAATATAAAAGTTATTTTCATTACTTACAGTGATGGAGCAATTTTACAAGCTAAGTTAATTTCTAGATTCCATTCAAAAAGGTATGGAGCGATTTTTTTTACTTCCGATTAAGCTTGGTGATACAAACCCTCGGAGTTTTTAACGTATAAAGGCAAACTGTTTTCGCTTCCAAACATTACCGGTGACGGATTTAAAAAAAAGAGCAGTCCTGTGTGAATGCACAGTACAATTACAGCGAAAGCTGCGACAAGTCACGGTGAAGTCATTGACTTAATTGGCTTCGTTCTCACGAGATGCAACTCCCAGTCAAAGCTGCCGAATAGTGGGAAATTTCCACATTGAGGAAAAAAGCACGACAGCCAAAGAAAAAGGTAAAAACACAATTTATACATATGTGAAACGTGGGAAATATTTCTTAATCGAAAGCTAAACTGAAATTTCATAGTTTCATAGGAAGCCGAACTTAGCTACTCAGACATCTGGCTCTTTTGAAGAGCCAATCAACCCATCGACTTACACGTGCGTGCTGCCTGGTGCTGCCGGTTCACACGCTTTCCTCACCGCTAGCTACACACAGACGTCCTCTGTAAGTGCGATATATCATGGATTGCAGAGTAGGTGGCGTTCCTTCAAACATGACGAAAACAAGCAGGCGACTTGTGTTTAGTCTAGTTAATTGGCCATTTGCCTTCATTTAGTGTCCTGGTTCATTCAACCAATGCAGAGTGCGGAATAAGAAGGAAGGGAGGTGCAGTTTGCCGAATGTCGTGTGGCGAACGAAGTCAGAGAACTAAGCGGCGTCGCTCATGACGGGGCACAGAACTGCGTGTGGCGAAATATCATGAAATGACGTCATGACGTTCCAATGCCGCAGCGCGATAAGCCTACACCTCATAGTGGAGGGAGCTGACCGAAACATGTCGACTTGCTATCCCACAATGCTGTGCCGATCGAAACCGACGAAAAGCCCACCGTCGGGGGCGCATTTCTGAAAGGGGTCTAGTGACAGACATCAGCGGAATCTCGACGCAGCAAAGGTGGCAGAGCACACCTTTTGCCAGACGTTTGAACAATTTCGCATATGGTATACATATGTGCCGAGATTTTTATCCCTGCTATGGCACGCGCTTGGATTGTCAATGCGCAGGGCATATGCTGCCCTTCGCGGATTGTTAGTGTTCGCCTACTCTCACCGCAGTGCTGGTTATGAGACACTAACAAAATATCCTTTAATGCTCGACTGATGGGCTACTGCTACTATACACAAATCTGAAGGGCTATTCACAATAGAACACGACGTTTGTCGTACACGACAAAATTTGTATTCATTGTGGACAGCCGTATATGACTCCACTCGCTATACATGGCCTCTCACCAATACTAAAAAAACACCGAAGTTATACGATCACGCGTATGTCTCCAGCCCCCTCGCGACATTTAACGATTTTGTTATTGCTGGAGCCAATGAACCTGCAAGAAACTTATTATTATTACTTGTCTGCATATAAGAGTGCTTATGCACTCATTAATATTAATTATCAGTTTAATTATGTTGGGTGTATGTGCATAAAGCCCTCAGGGCCATTACAACTATAATCTGCCGCAACATAGGATATCCAGGAGGGGATTGACACGCGGGAAGCAAAGCTCTGCCCTCATAAAAGAAAGCTGCTGTGCAAGGGGTCCTTATGTTGATAAACTAGCGCTTTTGTGGCAGAATAAACAAACTCAACAAATCATAAAGTTTGTAATGTTAATTTTCGAGCAACTCTACCGTGTTATAGAGTCGAAAGTTTCGTGATATCCCCATTCGTGATGCGAAGAAAATTAGACGGATATTTTAATTATTTTTAGCACCGACATTTACCTAAAGTAACGATCAATAACAAGAATATCCGACACTTTGGGTGTCGTTCAAGAGGGACCATTGAGGATAGTAAGAATACTGGCTGCGCCCGAGAACATTTCGCTTGCTGGAGAGAGGGTTGTTTTACTAGCTCCAAAAGTATTTAAATATTAGTTATGTTTTTTTATTTATTATTTGTTTGTTAACCGGCACGAGCTCACACCGGTACGCGTCCCGGTGTTTTACGAAGACGCATTTTTTTTTTAATTTTTAGTAACAATAGATTTATAACAGTAAGTAACGGGGGGAAGAGGGAGAAGGTTAGATTAAGCACCTAACTAGTTTTAAAAAATGTTCGATATGCGTGCATGCGCATGCACGCACTGGAAGCAACCTTCCACCCCCGAAGAGATTAAGCGCCCCAATGTTCGGTATGTAACATAACAAATCTTAAAGAATTGTACACCATTTAATTAAACTGCATGACCGCGCCTTCCTCCTTCCTCAAATATTGAGGTGGATATCCGAATTAGGCTACCAGTAGTTAGAAGTGAAGTAATTTAAATTTCGAAGGTAAAATACCTTTCCTTACACCACGAGGTCCTAGTTTGTCTATAAAAATTGGTGAACAAAAATGAAAAAAATAACGGGTACTTCTTCACCAGACTCGCGATAATGCACCCTTGTGCCCCAACAAAGCGCGCCTTTCGCAAGCGCCCGGCCAGCGCGCGGAAGACAGTCTAGGCGAAGCAAACAAAAATACAAAATATTTATTCACTTGTCGCGACTACGGTGAGGGCGAGAACTACTTCTGAATGAGTCGGGTCAGTGAGTTCATGAGTTTCATGAGGACCGTGAGGTTCTGAGTTCGGTGAGGGGCGTTAGTTCCTGAGTTCAGTGAGTTCATGAGTTCGTGAGGGGGGGGGGCGTGAGTTTGGCTAGTGAATGAGGTCGGTGAGTTTGTGAGGACTTGAAGGTGAATGCAGCCGTGAAAGTGAGGGTGAGTTAGTTTTTAACTTTTTTTATTTTGAACTGGCTGTGAATGATTGAGTTAAACCAAAACTGCCGACCTCTGCCGACATTACGTATAAGTTACCGAAACACGTGCCTCGAATGTCGTGTGCCGGGCTTTCTCCTTGAACTGGTAGCAACGATTAATAGGAAGTACAGATGTCGCCGTGACTTGTACGTGAGCTTTCATAACGGAACGGAACATAAAAAAACGGGGCTGTTTAACGGGCAGCCTTAACATAAAACGAAGACTTAATTCTCTGTTATCATGAAATCGTCTATTTGATAGCCCTGACTGTTGTCCAAACCACCTCCAGGTGAATGACATCGGCCGGCGATGGCAGCGCGTGGCGACAACAGTAACCAAGAAACAATTGCCAGGCGATAACGGCACTCCTGCAGCTGAGAAGTAATACGAGTACAAAGAGCGAAAAAAGAAGCTGGCCCTTTTGCTGATATCGTGTAAATCGTTCGTTCTCAAATAACCCAAGTTTATTTGGTACGTTCTATGATATAGGACTGAACTCGGACTGGTTGAAGTTCTGGAACCTGCTAACGAAGCGTCCTTTCGACGCCAATAAGCCTTCGTCAGATTACAGACTCCGCGGCTGGGGTTCGAGTCGATTAACTGGGTATTCGCAGTAAAGAAAGACAGAAGATTCGTTCATAATCTTGAATATAATTTGAGTGTCTTACCGGTGGTTTGGAATAGGAATCTCTCAAGTTCAGTGCAGTAGCTTGCTCGAGCAAAGCGCTGCAGTAGGACGGCCGGGCGAAAGATCCTGAAAAAGTCCGTGTTATTTTTGAAGGACACGACTTGCTTTTATAGTGGCCACAGCTAACTTGTTTCACGTAATCAGTAGGGTGTTCTTTTAAGCCTGAAGTTCTAGCCTGAAGACTAAAGACAGAAGCTTTTTACTTCAAGTGTACACTGTTTTATACGACACTGAGGGCGGCTGTTTATGCGTAACCAAATCTAGGGTGCTCTTGGAATTTTTGAAGGATAAAAATACCCGCGAATGCATGATATATTTCAGCGTAAGAATTTCCTGGTCTGCGTTCATTCTGAAAGATCGCAGTTGTCCATCAATAGATTTTTGTCAAATCTGCACGCCATCTAGCAGTTGCAGCGCCAGTTATTCGAGTGCGTCATTGTTTGGGAATGTACTTTGAGCATGTATTGGACACGAGCATTATGTCGGCGTTCGGCGTCAACTCGGCTTCGCTCGTAACAAAAACAAGCGCTGCGTGGAGCGCTCGGCCAGGACTCGAATCTAATCACACAAATTGCGGTCAATAAATGGCAACCACCAGTGTTGCTTGATTGGGTTTTAAAAAAAGGTCTAATCTGCTGAACGAAGACGACGTCTCAAGTGTTTGGATGAGATCACATTAAGCTACGCTAAAGCACTAGATTTTCACCATTTTCAGTCGCTGGATCGCATTCAAACAGCCGTTAATAATCTGTGGAGCACTTTTGAGACACGTCAGTCAAATTTTGACCAACCCTGTAGAATTTTCGCCCTCTTACGAAGAATTTACCACCACGCAAGTAAGAAGCGGCGCTTGGCATAGCGCCGGTTAGGTCGAACCATGGTTTGAGCTTGCCTAACCTGTCGGTTGCTCCCACTCTTCACACCATAGACACTGATGATCTCAATAAAATATGACGGAACGTGGCAGACCGCTTGGTCTCGCACCCCGATCGGCCCAAGCGGCCACCATCATCATCCGCTTCAAGTCGGTCGCTACACACTCGAAAGCAGTGACGCCACATGACCTAGGAGCCGCAATTTTGGAAGCAGCGCGCCTCACACCAAAGAGATCGGAGATGCCTATATCAAGGTACGCTCCCTCCAAAACCTAACTGCCATTGACATCGTACCGCACGTCTGCCGAGAACAAAATTATAGCGTTCAGTTCGCTAACCTACCATAAACGTCATGTTTGACAGTCGAGTCTTACAAGGCCAACAGTCCAAACAACGCTAGGGAGGTTATCCACGGTATCAAGCTCCACTACTCCGACCAGTAAATCCGAGCCGCTCTCGTCCTTGAGCTGCGCCAAGCTCCTGGCTGCACGAAGGATTGGAGAGACTCAAGCCATTCTTATCACGGTAGAGGGACCCAGGCTGCCCACATATGTCTTTGTTAACCAAGTCCCCTACAGTTTATATCCCTATCGACCATCGTAGCACCCAGTGCGCGCACTGCTACGATATAGGCCACACGCGGACGTCTGCCCATTTCAAGGTAGCCACATAATACGTGCCCTAGGTGCAGCAAACGCTTCCCCTCGAACCAGGACCCTCACAAACTCCCGAGAATGTAACCGCACTGTGTCTAACTACTAAAGGCGAATACCCTCCCAACTCTCCCCTATGTCTTAGAAGACAGCAGGCTGACCAAGCCGTCCAACAGGCCGCAATAGAACGCCACAACGCCTGGAGAAACCTGCAACGGATCGTCTACAAGAAATCACTCCAAACTGGCGGGATTTCTCAGCAACTACGAGAAGGCCAACGCTGGACGTATAATCGCGTCTTTCTACTCCGAAGTGAGGAGACCCCACACAGAAACCTCAACCTGGCACCAACACACACACCCACCAACACCAACACAGACACAAAATGCAGCCACCCTCAATTCGTCGGGGGAACGGGCACGCACCCTACAACAAACACCTGCCCCAAAGAGGTGCACTTCCCCAGCTCAAGACAGTGAAGCACGCTTCCAACCCTCACTATGACACCTAAACCCCCAACATAGGAACAAGGACAGGGCGACAAGCAAGCCCAGAAGAACGCCGAAGTGATACACTTAGAGCACCCGACGCTCAACTACACTCAGGCCCTACAGATCGTACAAACAGAAAACATCGTAGGAGCCCTAAAAGGCGCTATTTATTTATTTATTTATTTATTTATTTATTTGTTGATACTACTGTCTCCTGTTTCAGGAGACGTTGGTGAGGAGTGGTTTACAACATATGGTACACAAAAACAATAATAAAAAAAACAGCAAGTAACGAGCACGGAGGATATTTGTTCCTAGCTGATCCAAAAACACACGAAGAGATAAACATGTAAAAAAATATACAGCGTTATACAAAGACTATCTTCATTGCAAATAATTAATAAAGACATCAGTTACAAGAGATCACAAAAAATCGCGGAGTTTGTTAAAGAAAGACGACTCTGGTGATGCTGTTATTAAATCGCTTGGCAGGGAGTTCCAGTCGTGAACAGTCCCACGGCAGAAGCGAACCTTACATGACCATTAATCCGACAGGTTGAGATTCTACTGAGTGTTTTGCAATGATAACTTCGCATGGGATAATTTTGAGGTGCGGAGTGAAATATATTTAGAGATGTCGATTTTGAACCGGTTGTTTAATAAATCAAATAAGAGACTTTATTCGCGTAAACATGCGTCTATGCTGTAGTAAGGTTCACCCCAGAAAGGGCGTACAGTTCAGAGACGAGGATATTTTTAGCTGGAATTTGTTACTGAGATGAAGCGTAAACTTTTTCTTTGAGACATTTCCAAGGACGTTTATATTGGTACCTGTAAACGGATCCCATAGCCACCGAAGCGTATTCTAGGATGGGTAATATAAAAGTTTTTGTAGGCTGTCGAACTTAACGTCGGAAGAGGCGTATTTTAAAATTTCGTCTTAAGTACCATAACCCGGATGGTGCTTTGTGCGCGGTAGACATGATATGCAGGTGTTCCAGCGTAGGTCATTCGATGTAATGACACCCAAGTATTTATAAAAGTAACTTCGGCTGGTGAAGTACTATTAATGGGATAATCGAAAGGTAAGATGGCTTGGCTTACGAGTTATATGCATTCGAACACACTTCTTGACATTCAATGACATCTGCCACGAGTCTAGCACCAGTTAGCGACATCTTGGACAAGCAGGTGTTTAGTAGAGTCTGGTCACTTATTTCATTGACTTCTGTAAATAAAAGCCACATCGTCTGCAAAACAGTCGAACACGTACTGGAATATTGGCGGGTTAAATCGAGCAAAAAAGTCAAAGAGAACAGTAATGGCCCCAGGACCGAGCGCTTGCAGGAACACCCGATAACACCAAGGGACTAATGATGATTCACTCGAAGTTGATCTGTACATACTGTTTCCTGTCCTGTAAGAATGATTCTCGAGGCACAGCGATATCAAGGAACAACTCATCAATTTCCCAGCACACATACACAACGCGCACGAGGCACGCCTTAACGTGCTCAAAACCAAAATGAACAACCTAGAGACAAAGGTCAACATTATTCTGGCCAAACTCAACTTTTTCATCAACGTCGACCAAGCTTCGATAGAAGCGAACAGCGCAAGTAATCAAGTCAGAGACAGCCTCATACAACAGATCACGAACAGCCTGACCCAGATATCCAAACAATTTGAGGACATAGAGGCCGACACGCTCAAAAACCTAGCAGCTTATTGCCAACCCCCAAATCACCAAGAAGAGACACGCGCTCTCACCAAACAGGCCCCACAAAGCTCTAGCCGCATTACCTGAGAACGACGACGCAACCATCAACGATGAATAACTCGCCAACGGAAATCCTCACCCTCGAAACCACACATCGCAGATTTATATACTTCAGTGGAATTGCAGAGTAATCCCCCACAAGAAAGGACTATTTATACAGCATCTCAATTCACTAGAGTTCAAACCCGACATCATAGCCCTACATGAAACAAACGGGCCAGTCTCTTTACTTGGCTACGACTCATACGCGAAACCAAGCATAACCAGCAAGAAGGGAGACAGAATCCAAGCCATGGCAGTCACTCTAGTATCTAAAAGTCTGGCATCCAACCAACTTGACACCACCCATCTCAACACTACGGCACCAGAAACAATCGCCGTCAAGATTAAGCATTCGGACTCCGCCAGACTCTGCCTCAAATATCCTTGTTATTTACTTCTACTGGACGCCACGACAGTAGAGGGCAGAGACCTAGCTATTAAGAAAGCTAACGAAATACAACAACAGAGCTGCACCATTGCTACTGGGAGGCTTCAACAACCAACATGAATCATGGGGTTACACAACTAACAGCCTCAACGGAAGGAAACCAGATACCCTAGCTTCGAAAGAAGCCCTGGCACTCCTCAATGGCACGACAACCTCAACACGGGAAGGCAACAGCGTCGAGAGAGATATCTCCCCGACCTGACATTTTACAAGGAGCCAACTTAATGCCTCCTTGAAAAACAGGCATGAGAGCCTTGGAAGCGACCACTTTATTCTTGAAGTCACCGTCCAGATTTGAAAGGGACGCACAAAAAGCGGACCCACTACCAATATTACAAACTGGGACTCTTTCAGACAGGAATTCGCCGAACAAACGGACTATCCGGAAAACCTCAGCTCATGGGTTCAAACTCTTCACAAAACCCGAGGCAATAGCGCACACAAAAAGCAGATCTGAAGACTTCCCTCAGATTGACACACACCTCGTGGCACTATGGGATGAAACGCATGAAATATTTTAAAAAATGGCGCAAGAACAATAAAAACAGCAAATAAAAGAAAGCAACACAAGACATAAACGAGGAAGCAGAGAACTACGCACAGACACTCGGGACGAACAACTGGCTCGATCTCTGTGATAGTCTAAACAACCAATTCAACACAGCAATGGCATGGAACATACTCACAACGCTCCTCGGACAGGCTTAGCCCAAACATTCTCTAACCAAGATACAGCTTCGAACGGCCAACACTAAAGATCAAATAGGGACAGCATTGATCAACCAGGTCTATCCTAACATTGCATCTAAAGACGCCACAAATATAGTAGACCAACCACATAGGAAAACGAACGAAGCAGAAAAAAAAATGCTCGCCGTTTACGGTAAACAAGCTCACGAGAACTCTCGCCAGCATCAAACAAAACTCTGCCATTTGGAAAGGCCATGTAAGCTACCGCATGTTCCGTAACCTTTCGGACAACCAACTTGAACACTTACTAAAAATCAGTATTGCCTCTTGGGAAACTGGCAAATTCCACAAGAATGGAAAATAGGCACAATTGTACCAATCCCCAAACCGGGTAAATTACCCGACCAAATCTCCAATCTCAATTTCAAGTTGGTCCTTGAGAGACTGCTTTGGCACATCGACCATAACGAATGTTCGCCTCACACGATGGTAGGATTCAGATCCCAGGTCAGCACGCAGAAAGTCACGCTCCGCATTAAAGAGGACATGTGTGACACTGACAGCGCAACCCAGCAACAGACGATCGTGGAAGCTGACATCTAAAAGGTCTTTGATAATGTCCCTCACGAAGCAATAATCCAAAAGACAAAATACCTAGGAGCCGGACATAGACTAATCAAATTCGTCTAAGATTTTTTACAAGACGGATTCGTCTTGGTCAGAGTCGACGATCATACAACTCCGCAACATAGAGGTGAGAAAGAAGTAACACAGAGGGTGATATTGTCGCCCAATCTTTTTAGTAGAGCCATGAGGGACCTTCAGAACAGATTTCAGAATGTGTAACAATGGATCCCCAGGGGAACAAGAGGAAACGATTCAAAGGGGCACTGATGCTGTACATCACTATACTAGCAAGCTCGCGGGTTCACCTCCTCCCAAGAAAAGTCAGAATACATAGTTGGAACTAACGCGACTGACAGGAAGGCTGAAGAAACCAGGAAACACACAAATTTCAACATCATAAACACACAGATAGAACGCAAAAATGGTACACGCATTCTGGGCGTCTGGCTTCAGGTCAATGTCAAATGGGACGTTTGGCTAACTAAGCCCACCGTGCAATCCAACAAATGCGTCACAGGATAAAATTAATCCCACCACGCAAGAACAGAGGCGTACTAGATGAACACCTAAGACGTATTCTTGAGGCCCTTTTATACTTCAGGACTCTATACCAGCTCCCACACATCCGACTCACCAGGACTCAAACCTCCAAATTTGAAACGGTTTTCGGAAACGCCACAGGCTTGCACTAGGTATCCCACGATTCTCAGCGAATTACCATATCGAAACAACCGGCACCTTTAATACGCTGGAGGAGCGGTGCGACATACAACGGCAATCCCAACATGACCGCCAACTAATCATGAGGCAAGGAAGACAGCTCCTCAGGTAGCAGAGTTATCTTACACCGCCCCCTGAAGAAATCTCAGACATCCCTCCACCGTGGGAATATATCCCGAGACTAATAGTTCTACGTATGCCTCGGGACATGAACAACGAAAGACACGCCAGAAGGAGGTCGGCAAGAATAAATAGACTGCGCACCTCTCCAATCCCGTCCCACGTCACACTGTACCACACAGACGCCTCACACAAAAGAGAAATGAGCTACACAGTCGCCAGTCACCACCTCACTTGGCAGAACAAACATGTAGAAGTCCCCTCGCCATGGACAGCAGAGATGACTGCTATCGGCGAGAAGATCACGCTACCCTATCATCCTACAAAAGACATCCACATTCGGACGGATAGCCATGCTGCATGCAGAGCTTTCCGAGACAACACGTTGCCTACCCACAATAGGCAACATGTCCAGAATTACCTGCAGCTGCGAAGGAACATAACGGTCACGTTACAATGAACACCAGACCATGATGGCCTAGAGGGAAATGAAAAGGCTCATCTTCTACTCCGAGAAACTTTACCGGGATCCCCTGCTATATGGCCGGCTGAGTACAACCCACGCACCGAGAGAGCGATCTGCAGTACTACGAGGCCATTCACACTTAAGCAACTGAAGGAAAATGTCAGAACTCTGCCCCCTCCTCAACGCTCTCTTAGTTGGAAGGAAGAAGTACTTTTAAGAAGATGGCAGGCATTATCGCTGCTCACACAAAACTTTGCCCATTACATATCTAGAAACGCTGGATACCCCACCTGCGAACACTGTGGTGGATACCCAGATAACCACCGTACACTCTGGACATGCCCAAACGCCCAATCTTCAAAACGCATGGCTTTGTTCTGCATATTACCTACTCTCCGGCCCTCATCCTACCAAGACTAGCTCACTCCACCCAAACATCTCGCCACCATGTACCAAGGAACTCTCCTTCAGCACATCATTACCACCCTTCCAGAAGAGAAATCGTAGACACCCCGGAACTTCCCTCACGAGCGCCGGACGAGGTATGTAGCAATAAAGTTTCTTCTCTCTCTCTCTCTTTCTTTCCCTCCAATCTGCTGCATGCAGCTTGGCTACCATTTCAATATGAAGGTTTTTCTTTATGAATAAATGTGAGGCTTAACTGTCCTTCTTAATCTAGGCTAGAGTATGTCGTATGACTTTTCCTTAGTTCTGTAGAGACCGCGTCGATTCTTGAGATACCTGGCGAATGTTAATTTATAGTCGGCAAACCTTAACGATGTCTGGAAGTCAGCGCGTGTCCTGTGCTTTGACATTCCTAACTTGTGGCTGTGCTGAACATTGGCGGCATATAACTGGCACCAGATCGCACTGCCGCCTGTTGTGGCTGCAAGCGAGGGGGTGAACGCTGCTTGTTTTTCTCGAATATCTTCTGCGACTGGCAATGCGGGGAGAAAAAAAATCTAACACGAGTTTTGTATTTTATGACCTTCAAGGAGTAAACCTAAGCGGTATTTAATAAAAGTAAATTTTTTGTATTTATCCTTATAAGTATCTAAAAGTTATCAACAAAACCACACACAATTTTTACTATTTACAACATCCGTTGTTAGGCAGTTCCATTGATTGACACACCTAACAAAAAATGAGTTTCTCAAAGAGTCCCTATTAAAGGGAGAGGGTAGAAGGAATTTTTAGGTTTAATTCTAGTCGCGATATTGAAGGTGTGGGCAACCTGGGGATTCAAAGCGTTTAACCCAGGTTGCCCATTCGACAATCATCAGTGGTGATCTTCACCGCGAGTGGGCCAAGGGCAACTGGCCACGCGAGTGGCGCTTCGCCGCTGATAAAGGGCCGTCGCAGCGTATGCGCGGGGGCTTTTGGAATCGCGGCTTGGGCGATAGGGGTCATTAAATGCTTACGTGTTGTTGAACCAGTGTGCTGTATCGTTCCCCTGGACGGGTAGCAGCAAGGGACATTTTACAAAGTTTGCGTATCTAACCTATTTCTGAATATCGATGAAGTAATGGTCAAGTAGTAATTTAAACAATGATGCCATTCGAGTCGAGTACACTATCCTGGTACTTATGGGCAAAAAGTTCGCATCCCACTAGGGAGACCGAGTCTCTTTACTGAGATAGCAATTGAAAATAAATCGGACAGTTTTAAATTGTACGTTTTCTGTTTTGTAAATGTTTTGTTGAGTGAATAGTGCCCAAACTGGTCTTGCATATTCGATCGTTGGGAACATCAGTTGCTCATGTGCTGTTCATTTGAGATCTGGACCGGCGAAATTTCCGTCTAAGTGTTCAACGGTTTTTAGCGCTTTGTTGAAACATTTTCTATGTGCGCATTCTAGTTCAGATACAAACTCAATAGAACGCCTAGGTATTTGTACTCTTGTACATATTTTAAAGGCATTTACCAAGCACTATACGCGTAGGTTAACTGCTGTTACTTTGTTTTACGTTATGTTCATCTATACAGTTTTGTTTTTGTTTATTTCCATTTGCCATTCCTGAAACGAACTTGCCAATTTCTGTAAATTTTCTTTTAATTTCTTTTGATCATCAGATGGTTGTATTTTTTTTTAAATATATATATATATAGCTATATTCGGAAAAATATCTAATTATATTTTTTTGACCCCAGCTTGAAATCCTCAGTTCATTTCACTGATATGTAGGATGAATAGCAGCGGCATATTCAACTCCGCACTATTCAACTGCGCGAACTGCATGCTTTCTGCCAACCAGATGAGCTTCAAGCCATGTCAGAATTTTACAATTGTTCCAATTATACTTCAGCTTATGAAGCAGCTTCGGGTGAGAAACGTGATCAAATGCCTCGGAGAAATTGAAGAACACCCCGTCTATTTGTCCGCCCTTGTCGACGCCTGAACTCAGGTCGTGGGCTACTTCTATTAGTTCTGGGACTGTTGAGCGACCTTGACCAAAAACCCTTTAATCATTTCATAGAAGGTTATTTGCCCAAACAAGAGTTGCTCGGCGATGACACGTTTAAGACTTCTACAACACAATGATTTTTCGTATGCAGCAGCTATGTAAAGAGTACATCAATCTGCGTATTCGTTTAAGAATATATATGAAACTCCATCAGCGCCAAGCTAATTTTTGACATCTAGGTTTAGAGGTCAATCAAGAATGCCCTTTTGACCGAATATTGCCAATACCTGCTATCAGTGGCGTGTGTATCTGAAAATGTGGAATGGTCCCATTATCAGATGTAAAAACAGACGAAATAGCAATTAAACAATGTGCTAATTTTGCTTTAATCGCTGATGATTTCATCGCTAACAGCAAAACTGTGAATGTCTTTTCTATTTTCTTTTTTGCCGAAACAACTTCTTCAAAGACTTATCGGGGGTGATATTATAAAATTGTGAGAGTAACATTAAATTACGTTTTTTATTGTTGCGTTTATTCCATAATGTTTTAACTGTTGGGACAGTGCTCTTATTTCAGCGCGCTGGCCGGGAATTAATTCAAATGTTTTCTTCGCCGATTCATTATGTTTGATAGGTTGAAGTTTCTGTTTGATAGGTTGAAGTGCTCTACTCCCTCAACTGTTATATGTGAAAAAAACATTACTCACACTTCCTCGGCAGCCATCCTGGTGTTGTGAGTGGTCCACATGCGGCGTGTAATCCAGACTTGACCAAGGAACCAGAAGAGCCAAAACCAGGCCTGCTCGTTGGTGATGAACGTGAACAAGTGGTCGAACGGACAGTTCCAGAATAGGTATTTGGGCAGAAAGTCCTCAAAGAAGCAGACGTCTACGCCATGTGCCCCACGTGCGACCACCATCAGTGCTATCGTGGCCGGTCCTGCCAGGCTCAGCGGAAAAGCCATAGACACCGCCTGGATGTCAATCCGGCAGGCGAAGACGCAGGCACGGTATCCGATGTAGCCAGCTGCAATGTGGATGCCAGCCACAATCAGGGAGAAGCACCTGCAAGAGAACGGTCAAGAACAACTTTAAAGGAAAGAATTTGGAGATTAAGAAATATCAAACAAGTAGGAATATGGTTTGTCTAGATCGTGTGTTGTGTCTGACTCGACAAGCAGTTTTTTGTTTTTTCTATCGTTCTTTGTATGGACTTGTGCGTGCACTGTTGCGATCTGCATCTGTGCAAGCCTACAGTTCAGCTGTTGCAATCAACCACAGCATGTTGTTTAAGATACCGATATTATCACCATGGGTTTCTGTTTCGGTTAAGCATTTCGTAATCCTAGAACTCATGGCGCGGATAATAAGTCCTCGGAATTTGAGTAGACGGCAAGGCGCAGCAAGAGCGACAGGACTTTGAACACATTTCAAGTTTCACTGTATCATGTAGACCTTGAAGTAAGTTCATGGGACCTAGGGAACAAGTTAAAGTGATGGTCCTGTTGAGACAGTGCGCATGCACTCACCCTAATTACGGACAACCGATGTAAGTTTAAAGACTAGCAGAAGATGTATGAGGTGTGCGCAGACATGCATTAACTGTATACTAGTCAAACTTGCAACGATGCGCAAACTGAGGCACACCTTCGGCTCAGGATGATGTCCTCCTTGCCAAGAAGAGCAGGTCCAGCAACTTCGGTGCCTTCGAGGATTTGGTATACAGGTATTTGATGCGACCCGAGACTCGTGTAGAGTTGGTCGTAAAGGGCTGCCACCGACCCCGTGCTGAAGTACTCGATTGTGAGCATACCCAGAAAGAGCACGGTCATTTTCCAGATTGACAACAGGAGGAATACAACTGACCGACACTCTTTCAAGTTTTGCTTGCACGGCGCTAGACGAAGTTTCGAAAACGCCGGGGCATCTTCGCTCACGGCTGTCTCCCACCAGGCGAAGGACACGAGAACCAAGGCAGCGGGAAGAATGACAGCACCCGTTGGGCCCCAGATCCATATGACTGTTCCCGTGATCTGACTCGCAAACGCAAAGATGTTGAGGGCGGTTTGCCAATGCGCCGTCTTGTGCGAGAGGGATGCCAGGAGAGCTGGCACTGTGTCGACGCAGTTGCAGACCATGGCCCCTTTCACGGCATCCACTTCTGGAAGAACCGCGAAGACTAAGAGACATAGACCCGTGGCATGGAAGGTCTCGACGATGAAAACCTGTGGGATGAGGAGACACGCATCTTTTGCTTTAGTAAGTTTTTTAATTCTTTCCTACTTCACAAAGCATAAACATACGAAATGGTAAAGTTGTCCACGTCATTTCGTTGTGTCATTCAGATTTCAACTTGGCACATTAAAACGTGGTCATTTCTGAAACAGATGCGAGATCAGGGGAATTAAAGGAAGGGAAGGGAGGTTACACTTGTGATTTTGCGAAGTGGATGCCTTTTACGGCATCCACTTCGCTGAAGCAGCAACCTGGTCAATAACACAGGGGTCGGCTGTATCACAGGAACATGCAGAAAATGAAAGCTGCAAGTCATCAAACGACGAACGACGCAAGCAAAAACAGCCCCTTGTTGAGATTGGTCAACCTGCTGTCTTCCACCAGGGCACCAGGCTATATAAAGACAAGCTCGACCAGGGAACTTCACTTCGCAGCAGCAGCAGCGGCACTGAATCAACCTTGACAACCTCGTCACTAACACATTGATCTGCTGTATCAGAAGAACAGGCAGAAAGCGAAAACTGCAAATCATAAAAGACGGACGACGCAAGCAAAAACAGCACGTTCCTGGGATTGGTCAACCCGCTGCATTCCACCAGGGCACCTGGCTATATAAACACGCGCTCAGCCAGGGCGCTTTACTTCGCAGCAGCAGCAGCGGCGCTGAAAACAACCTCGTCACTAACACAGTGGTCTGCTGAATCACAGGAACAGTCAGAAAACTAATATTGGAAATCATCACAAGTCGGACGACGCAAGCAAAAACAGCACCTTCCTGGGATTGGTCAACCTGCTGCCTTCCACCAGGGTACCTGGCTATATACAGGCGAGTTCGGCCAGGGAGCTCCACTTCGCAGCAGCAGCAGCGGCGCTGAAACAATCTCGTCACTAACACAGTTGTCTGCTGAATCACAGGAACAGTCAGAAAACTAATATTGGAAATCATCACAAGTCGGACGACGCAAGCAAAAACAGCACCTTCCTGGGATTGGTCAACCTGCTGCCTTCCACCAGGGTACCTGGCTATATACAGGCGAGCTCGAACAGGGAGCTTCACTTTGCAGCAGCAGCAGCGGCGCTGAAACAATCTCGTCACTAACACAGTGGTCTGCTGAATCACAGGAACAGCCAGAAAACTAATGCTGGAAATCATCACAAAACGGACGACGCAAGCAAAAACAGCACCTTCCTGGGATTGGTCAACCTGCTGCCTTCCACCAGGGTACCTGGCTATATACAGGCGAGCTCGGCCAGGGAGCTTCACTTCGCAGCAGCAGCAGCGGCGCTGAAACAATCGCGTCACTAACACAGTGGTCTGCTGTATCAGAGGTTGGAATATTTTAATATTTTGTGTTTTCTTTTTTATATTTGCCGCTATTGTTGCTGCTGCTACTGATCTTGCTTCCCTAAAGCTTAGAACGGTACTGCACGAGCGAAATAGCCGTTAGCACCGATGACAACTGTATATCATGTAAAGCGATCTTAGGAAATTATAAAAAAATGGTGTGTTTCGAATGTGAGTCTCCGTACCAGTGTTGCGGAGTTGTCATTTCAGCATTAGAATGATTCCAGAATCATTCCGAATTTTCGCCACCTCGAAATTGAACGGGAATGGAATGCCGGCAGCGCTGGGAGGAATGGAATGGGAATGTAATTGGGTACCTTTTGCCCGGAATGAAGTGGAAATGGAATGGACTCGGTTCTTATGCGAGCTGCGTGGATTATCATCTAGGGCCTACGGGAAAATGGTACAATTCAAATAAGTGCCTCTTGAAACAGCATCATTGCGGTGGAGGCGACTGACGGTTTGATTGTCTCATTGGCTAATGCTCCTTCAACGATGAAAATGGAGCGCGATCAGTGAAGCAACCAAAACTGAATAGTTGTAGACGCAAAAGGTATCGTTCCTGGCACTGCGAGACGCGACAAAGCGGCTGTTATAATCATGCACGATTAGCATGTAGCTTTGAACCAGGGTGTCGAACGGAACCTGAATCGAAATCCGGAGCAAAACCGTTATTTTTAGCTGAACCGGAACAAAACTGTAGCCCAAATCAAACATTTGATATTGAACCCGAACCGGAACAGAACCGTAATTTCAAGTGGCGGTTACCGGTTCATTATAAACGGTATGGCGCAATAAGATGTGAGCCGCGCCTTCTTGCGGGTGATGGCCCCAAGCCCACTAAATATTCGCGACATTGGCGTCAGTGGCTCAGTTTTGATTAAACAAACGGTAACGACGACACGAAGACAGTTCAAAAATTATAAAACAAAAAGGTATGTTTCGCCTCTATCGTGAAATACCGGGCAAGCGTCTACTCAAACTTTGGAGATAATCACAGAAATATAGGGGATGGGCGCCTGACCGGTCATCAATTTTACATGTAAATGTACTGTGCGTATTTTCTCAGATCTTACTAACTTTGGAATGGGCGCTCAGCGTTAAATTGGCTGATGCGCGGTATTCTACGGTATGTGCAGCACGAATTGGCGTCAGTGAGGAGGCGTACGTACACTTCTATACTTTTTTCACCTTACTATGAACCGCAAAGGACGCTACGAGCCACCGGAGCCAATTCATAGCTCGGAGGTTGTCGCGTGTCCTTTTGGTTGAACGGAGCGACGCGGGGAGGACGAAGTCACGAGACAAGCTATAATCTATGGATTGGCTTGTGTAGGTCGTGGTGTCCATCGCAGTGAGACGGAATAGATATATACCTACGTCGAAACACTAAATATATATTCATTGTGTGTTTGCTGTGTATTTTTTTCTTGGTGCTAAGGAATATTCCTCAAAGAAGGAGAACGCAAACATGAACATCAAAATAAAAACAAAAGTTGACGGCTGTAGGCTCTTTTGTTCTGCTGTGGCGAGAACTGGAGGCGCCAAAAGGCGAAGCCGCTACGAGCGCGGCACTGCGGCGCCGGTCGCCCAGTGCCCTGGACGCTGTTCGAAGAAATTCTTAAGGCGAGAGCCTTACTTGGGGGGGGGGGGGGCATTACGCGAACAGGCGGCGACGTTGTGCCCCAAGATAAAAAAAACACGTCATCAAGCACGCCATTAAGTACGTTGTTAAACACAAAGAAAAGCACAGCAACGCAAATGCTTCGTCATGGAAGCCATGGAGCCGGCAAGGGCTGCCGCGCCTGCAGCATGTGGAGGAGCATGATGTCACCGCCGGACGACAGCACAAGCAAAAGGAAGACACACACGCACACCAAATACAATACCGGCAGAAGAAACTTGAATACGTGTAGAAACATTACTCGAAAACATTTCACCCGCGGGACTATAATGCTTTCGCATTCCTACACGTAAGCAATCTTAAGTGTCTTCGGCGATTTTTTTTCTGTGTGCGTTTTTTTAGAAACAGCAAGTCCCTCCGTTGTATTTTGTTGTCCTTTTTTGTTTTGTTTTAATCGTCTTTCGATTGGCCTTCGCTGTCTTTCTCCTCTTCAACTCAGTCGTTCGAGCAAGTCGTTCGGGCGTGCAGTGTGGGTAGTTTGCCGTTTTGATCTGGATGAGCATCGTACCGGCGTGCGGTCGTGTATCAGTACTGCGTGAGCCCGTAAAGACCCCAGGCTAGCGGTCCTACTCGTCTGGCTATAATTCTTATCTACCCTGCAAAAAAATTGTCACTGTGCTGGCTGACTAACCTCACATGTGAGTACTGTACTTTCGTAGTTGCCAAACACGTGCATAACCACGTAATTTTCATAAAACGATTTTTGCGTCAAAAAGTCAAGATCACAAAACAGAATTAGCCTCTAAGGTTGTGCGAATAGTACGTTCGAATCGAACAGCGCAGCGTCATCCCTAGCTTTTGCACTGTTGAAAAAACCGGCCGTCTTGGCTTTTCCTTGCATTGTCAAAGCTACGAATCACGCAGTGTTATGCGATTCGAACCACTATTCGCACAACACTAGAATTAGGCACGTTTGTTTTCCTGCCCTCGCTTCGGCAGCACGGCTTGTGATGACCTATTTTTTCCTTTAGATGCAGATGACGCCGTGTTAAACTCGACTTTTCTTCTTAACGATTGGAAGGTGTGGATAGTTATTTATATTTTAATCCGGTTTGAACTGGTTCACGCTTGGTTTAACCGGCAACCGAACCGTTATTTCAAAATCATTACTAAACCTACAGAACCGAACCGGAACAAAATGCAAAGCTACTGAACGAGAACCCAAATCGAACCAGAATATTGACCGGTTCGACTTCCTGCTTTTAAGTGGTTACCCAGCCGATCTTCTAACACTTGCGTTGAACACAAATAAAGAATTGTAATGAATGTGTTAAGAAATCGTATTAATCGTACAGCAAACGCAAAAGTTTACGTTCAAAGGTATAGGTTCCATAACATGGTGCTACAGTCGCTAGTGCTAGCGCCGTGTACCGATTGCATTTAGTCAGCGGTTTACTGTTCATCGTAGGAAACAGCGCGAAATACAGACGAGGATGACGAAGAAACACACGGGACGAGCGCTGACTATCGTCTGTTTTTCGCGCTGTTTCCTACGATGAATTCCCACCAACTCGCCCAACTATCCATTCTTCTAGGTTTTGTGTTCTTGCCGCAGTCATTTGTGGCAGCTATACGCGGCGTCACTTCTAACAGCATACTAGCGGTGCTGTTGCGCAGGTACTCGAAGCAGAGGGCAAGATAGCTTCTGGCGCCACGCACGAACAAGAGACTTTTACGGCATTATCAAACAGACAACACATTAACCATATATCTGCGGCGGGTATGAGGTCTTTCGGCAAAGAAAATAGGTTGTTTTGATTTTTTAGCGCTTGTGGCGACTCGCGAGCTTTTTACGCTTAATCGCGCGATCTATACCTACAGTGACACCAAGTGCCACGAAGCAGCTTGTGTGACCACCCTTCGGCTTAGTAGAAGAAGGGCTTTGAGGAAGCTTTTGCATACTTTTTCAGTCGTCTTCGCGTTTGATGTCAGCAGCTTTATGCTGCTGTTTTCTAGTAACACAATGTGGCTGTCAATGACCCTTTTTTCCCGTTTAGGAAGTAAATGAATGGAATTGTAGAGTTCAGCCACCACAGGAGTGGGAATGGTCTTAGTGTCTCCATTCTGAAAAGATGAAAGGAATGGAATTCTTGGAAATTAGAATTGCACGGAATGGAATTGGAATGGAATGGGAGGAGTGTCCATTTCGCAACACTGTTGCGTACCACTTGGGTGACTGCTCTGGAATAGCGGAGTCGACGGTTAAAACCCGAGGCGATAGCTGGCATAAATCATGGGGCTGTCAAACCTGTAGATTATCTAAGCAGCGAAGTATCGGTAAGCAAAGAAGTGAGTCCTACTTAGATCCCGCTGCGGTCATGATAACACTCGCAGCCATGAACAAAAAGCTACATACTCTGCTATGTCTAAAAGAAACAATGGACGGAATAGAGGATTCCATTCAAATTTTGTCAGACAAATATGATGCGGTGATGAGCCACGTGCCCCAACACGATAAAGATGTAAAAGAACTGAGAAAAAG
The DNA here is from genome assembly GCA_037355805.1 of Ixodes ricinus. Classification (NCBI taxonomy): domain Eukaryota; kingdom Metazoa; phylum Arthropoda; class Arachnida; order Ixodida; family Ixodidae; genus Ixodes; species Ixodes ricinus. Next base: position 25,256 of record JAZHYW010005135.1, on the reverse strand, counting down.
GATTGAAGTAGTCAAAAAATGGACGATGCAAATGCAGAAATCATACTAAAGGAACAGGTGAATGAACTCGAGCGGAGGTCACACCGACAAAACTTGGAACTTCACGGCATCCCGATGAATAAAGGAGACAACATAATGGTAAAAGTAAACAGTGTAGCAAGGATACTAAATGTGCCAGAGTTGACAACTAGTGATATGGTGTACCAGCGCACAGACTTGCCTCGGAGCCTGATAAGCTCCTGGGAATTATCGTTCGTTTTGCAAGCCAGACAACTCGGGACGTGTAATTCCATAAGCGTTCGAGCCCCCCCCTCCCCCCCCCCGGAAAAAAAGATGGAACGAGCATTTTCATTCAGAAAATCTCAAATCGAATGAACGATCGTTTTTTGTTTTTTTGGCTTGAAAAGAAATGAACAAGGGCAAACGCTTGGGCAGGGGTAAACACTTAAAATTATGCCACGTACAGAAATGACAAGGTACTCAAGAGGAAAGAAGATGGAGGGCGAGTACACGTAGTTGGAAACGAGGATGATTTGCAGAAATGGAAGTAGAAATAGTCCAAATCTGCCTTTTAATTTCTTATTTCGGAAATGACATAAAAAATACGCTGTGGCTAGCGTTACGTCCGGACGGAGCACTGGAAACGCGTATACCTAACCCTCCCCCCCCCCGCCCTCCTCTCTCTCCCCCGTGAACCTTGGGAAGGCGGAGATTTGGACGTAACTTGGGTTACGTCGGACGTAACGCTAGACACTTCGTAAAAAATACCATACACTGCAGCATGTTCAGAAAATGGTCGCGTAATCATTACAACCAGCGAAATTAATTTCTCTAGTCGGGGTACTCATTGATAACTGTGATATTCGCTGTAGATTGTAGGTACTATGTTAACTCATCGTTCAATTAAACTTATCATTCTTCTGAATCTTTCTTTTCCTTGATACATTCCAACACCAGCAGCATAAAAAACCAACAGGATGACCTAAATATGTTTCTTGGATCAATAGGCCCAGATTGTAATGCCTTGCTGTCTACGGAGACTGGGGTGTCAGGAAATCGTGAACCCCTTCCCTTCGGCGGATATGAATGCACTAGCCCGGGTGAAAAACCTAAAAGAGGGGCGGTTTAGCTATTTGCATGAGGCAAGATATCCCCTCTTACGTGTTAATTGAGTTTTCTGCTATTACGACAGATGTAGAAATTCTCGGTGTTTGCCTTTTGAAGTGCTGTTATTTGTGTTTTATAGGCCACCTGGGGGAAGCAAGGCTGTGTTTCTATCTTTTTTGAGTACCTACTTGATTCTCTTGGTTCAAGCGCCAAACTATTTTTTTGTTATGGGTGATGTAAATAAATATCGACATGTGTAAAAATGAAAACAATGTCGATGAAATAAAAAGTTCTTGGCTAGTTATTGATGTATTAATACAGTAACGCTGCCTACCAGCAGTGACCTCAGATACGGCTGGTTGTCTCGACGTATGCATAACCAATTTAAACACTCACGGGACTTCTAGTATTTTCGCACATGACATGAATTATCATTTACTCATCTTTTTGTATGACATCCTTTTGTAAAAAAACAACAAAAAACAAGCCACAACTTAACGCAACAGCTTTAGCTACAGGAAACTAGATGAAGATTCGCTGATAAGTTTATGGACCTAATAACTGCCACAAATTGAAACAGTAAGTATGTTGAACACAACCCCAAGATTGCGTATGAAAGCTTCTCTAAAAAAATCAAAATGTGTTATGACGCTGCATTTCCATGCAGGCAGATGAGCGAACGAAGAAGTAAGATGAGCATACCTTGGATGACTACTAACCTACACAAACGCATTGCAGAAAAAAATTGTTCAATAATTTGTTTCAGATGTAGGGATCCAGATGAGCTAGTAAGTACAAAATATGAAAAAAAATTGACATCGGATTTGAAAAACAAAAAAGAAAAATCAAAACGCGAGTATTATCAAAGCCTATTTTCTCGTGTCTAGAATGAGCTGAGAGAAACATGGGAGACCATTAACACCCTCACGAATAAAGAAAGTCAAGCTGAGGAAATACCAAGCGTAATTATCAATGGCAAGCGTGTAAGCGGTTTGGAACTATCTGACATAAGGAACGAGCACTTTGTACATGTTGGCGAGTCAACTGGTACAAATGCACCAGCAGGCAGCGTCGCGTCTACACTGCCAAACTCTACCAAACTGAATAAAAATACAAGAATTAATAAAAACAATATTAAAAATAATGTTGCGGCCGGAGTAAATGATATTAAACCAGTTCCTATTAAATATGTCTGCCACTACATCAGCAATATCATATCGGATCTTATAAATTCTATGTTAGAAACAGATAACGAAACGTTGGCACCGAAACGCTGGGACCCTACGATATTTTAGGGATTGGTTTACGTTTGCCCTTCATTTATAACGTTTAACCCAAGCGGGCACACGTCTGCCGAAATGTCCACCTTCAAGGTATATTCCCAAATCAGCAAAAAATTTGCAAAGTTGCTTAAGTGTACAAAGGGGATGGAGAATATTTACGAACTTTTAAACCAATTTCCGTCTTGCCCATATTTTCAAAATTATTGAGGCGGTAATACAGCGCAGGATAGATCAATTTCTTATAAATTGTGATATCGTTAACACATTTCAGTATGGGTTTTTAAAAAGGCAAATCTACGGCACAGGTACTTGTAGAAGCAAAACACAAGACACTATGCAATATTGAAAACAAATTAAATACATTACGAGTTTTTCTGGATTTCAGAAAAGCATGTGACTCTAAAAAAACATAACATAGTGTTAAAAAAAGAAAAAAAACTTCAAATATATGGAACAATTGGAGTAGCTCTGGCTATGATATAAAATTGCTTTTCAATTTGTTAAAGTCAACAACATTCCGTTGAACGCATTAGAAATAAAATTCCGCGTCCCACAAGGCTCTATCTTAGGACCCCTACTTTTCTTACTTTACATAAATGACATTGCAGCAATTCCGAGATCCCCCGAGCTTATCATGCATGCGGATGATACGAAAGTAAAAAATAAATAAATGCAATAAAACACCAAAAAAACGAAGTATATGATATTCGCCCCAATAAACAAAAGCGATAATACAAATATAGTTATTCATTTAAAAAAAGTATAGAAGGTGTGAAAGAGCAGACATATTGGGGTGTCTGGTTAAACCAGAAGCTCAACAGGAATTCACTAGTTAATAAACTTCTGAGCTGTCCCGGGCAGTAGGATGTTTATATAAGATAGGCAACCTTATGCCAACATGGCTAAAAAATATATTATTCTCTTTTTTATTCTATACTATTTTATTGTATTTTAGTGTGGGGAACGACATCGTCCACATACTACAACACACTACTTACGTCGCAGAAAAAATGTCGCGCTTATTTGAAAGCTACAAGGGTAAAATACAGGACCTCCACACTGAACCACTTTTTTAAAAACAGCGTAGTGAAGTCTAGTAACATTTATGATTACAAGTTACTACAACTGATTCACAGCGAGAATCTTTACGATACAAATACATACGAAGTAACACACAAGTCTACATTTAGACATACGGAAAAACAACTCCCATAAACACGAACAAAATATGGCAAGCAAACAAAAAAATACCAAGTCAATAAAATTTTTAATAACACCTTATAAAAACAAAACAGCGCAAAGACAAGGACGAGCTAGAAGAAACTACAGGACACAGCGTTGTCCTGTGCTTGTGGACATGTGAACACGCGCTAACGTGCACTTGTTCGTGTTGTACCTGCACCTTATCCTTCGTCTGCATTTTGTTCGTGCACCTTAGATTTGTTTTTAAGTAGGAAATTTAACTGACCCAAACCGAAGGTTGGCATTGCAAACATTCGCGAAAAAAGTAACTGAATACCCTTACTCTGTCCAAACGTAACTAAAATAGTTGATCGAATCAAGTAAGAAAGCTGTTACCTCGTTAAGTTTCTACGTAACACATTACGTATGTACTATCGCGGACAATATGAGCTGAAACAGCGCTCCGGCCCGCGGAGGGTACTACCTGCGCCGCCTGTCGCCTTGCTCCGCACACACGGCGCACCCTGAGGCCGAGATAAATTATCACTTGCGCTCGCTGCGCCACTGCGCTCTTCCGGCCGTCTGCAAGCGAAACGGCGGGTGCGATAGCGGGCACGTGTGTGGTAGGGCGGCAAGGGGGGGGGGGGGGGGCATTAAAAGATTACACTTGTCATCCCTCTTTTGGAATTGATTTACTTTACTCTATCGCGTAGAATCACGTAGACAAAACGCTGACTGGTGAAGAAAACATATTTCAGTATCTTAAATTGCAGCTGCATAATCGTTTTTGAAAATCACATCAAAATACGTTGCAGGTTGTTTTCGTTTGATTAAGTGCATGCACAAAGTAGGACAATCGTAAAATATAGGCCTAAATCTGTATTCCGGATTTAGTCCAGCTCCAAGGTATTTACTTTTTTTTCTTTTTCCTTGATCACAGCTGTTTAAAACAGACGGCAACCATACATGTTACTGAGAAGGTTTTGTAACCTTGATTGGTATGAAAGAGGTTCAAAAATATCACTTCTTTATTACTGCGTTTTTACTGCGTGTTTGTTTCAAACAAAACAAGTTGCTAACAAGACACCAGTGTTTTATTTAGAAATTTATAGTCGTAATAAAATGGGACAAACAGTCATATATTTGCCAGAAGAAGGAGTTTGAAACTTCATCGAAACAATATTCGCAGAGGACAATGTCAGACACAAAAGGTTAATAGTCGGCGAGGAAGTGCAACTGCACTATACAAGAAGATCGGGATCAAGGAGGCACCACGCAAAACTATGCGCTGGTTAACGGCGTCAACAGTGAGTCGCAACCGTAGCATCAAGCTTTGTTCCAATCGGCAGAAGTCCGGTTCAGAGAATCCTGAGGCGCAGTAAAACTTACAAAAGAATGCCACGTCATTCTCCCCTGACCCGCGACCACGGCTCTCATCCTGTCTGGTAAGAAACCATAGAGCGCGGCCACGAAGGCTGGCTCGGCCCGAAGCCACTCCCATTCACCTCTCATTGCTTTCCACAATTTGTGTGCATTGGCGCGGTGAAGGGGACGCCGTGACATGGCTACTTTTATGCGCCTCCAAACGTGTTCGATGATATTCAGATCGGCTCCTTTTGGGGGCCAAGGCAGCTTCGTCAGGCAGCGCTCCTCGAAGAGATACGAGCGTGACAGCGCATTTTCACCTTCGGCGCTTCCTTCAGGTGCACTGAAATGCATGTTAGCTGAAAACGTGAACATTGGGCTACACGGCACACGCACCATGATGGTGATTCCGTCGGCCAATATTTGTGCTAGCAGACGGCCGGAAGAGCGCAGCGGCGCAGTGAGCGCAAATGAGAATTTATCTCGGCCTCAGGGTGCACCGTGTTTACGGAGCGATGCGACAGGCGGTGCAGGTAGTACACGTGAACAGGCCGGAGCGCTGTTTCAGCTCATATTGTCCGCGATAGTACATGGCATATTGTCACGAAAGACAAAAGATCAGGCGGCGAAAAACTGAAGAAACTAAACCTTTAATGGGGCGAACTTGTGCCCAAAACAAAATAAAGAAAGGCTTGCGTCGCGGGCGTCGATGTCGGAGAAATACCAGGATCGAACGCTGGGGTGACACTGATCTGGCTTGCCATGAGGAGACCCCTTTTGTAGACGCGTGGGCTTCTGGACCAATCGGCGTAGAGGGTTCGGCGTGTAGAGCATTCTAACCTCGAATCAGCAACATGGTTCTCTAATTTACCAGAACACTACATCAGAGTGAACAAAAATGCTTACCCGAGGCCAGAAATCGAACCCTGGCTTTCTGCGTGGAAGGCACGCGCGAAAACCGTTCGACCAGGAGTGCGCTTTTTTCTTTTCTTTATTGGTTAGGCCACGAGTGTGCTGCCTACTTGGTCAGCTGCGCGCGCGGCAATATTGGTGTCCTCCTAATTATCTATGTCCCCAAATATTGTATATAACTGGTTACGAACACATTGTCCCGTATTTTCTTATCGATACGAGAACTATACCCGGCGGCTGGGGAGTACACTGCCCGTGCCACGATTTATTCGAGCTCCAATAAATTCCGATGTTTGTGTTCAACACTTTGCTGTTATGGGCTTGGGTAGAAGACGAGGATGAGGAGATAGAATAAAAAGATGGCATTAAGATAGGAGGCTACCGGGAGTACTCTGTTTCCACCTGGTGTCAGAAGTACAAGGACCCAAGATCGACCAGGAACGGTGAGCGATGGCTTTGCCGTCGATTGCAGCCACCAGCTCATTCCAGTGCCAACCGCCTGTGGAATCAGATTTCTCGAACCCCGATGACTGGCACCATTGGAAGCGCCGGTTCGAACGCTTTCGGATCATCAGTGGCCTTGCCACAAGACCTCAGCTAGAGCAGATCAACGCTCTAATATACTTCATGGGGGACAAAGCAGAAGACATTCTCCTCTCACGGAGTATGCAGAGTATGCGGAAGTGCTTTCGGCCTTTGAGAGACACTTCGTCGTCCGTAAAAACGTGATCTTTGAGAAAGCAAAGTACCACAAAAGAAGTCAGCGAGAAGACGAAGGCGTAGTAGAATTTATAACAGTTCTTCACACCCTCGTCAAGACTTGCGACTTCGGAGCTCCGCGCGAGGAGATGATTCAAGACCGAATTGTCGTTGGAGGCCTCAACCATCAGCTGTCGGAGAAAATTCAACTGGATGCAGGACTGACACTCGAGAAGGCTACCAACCTGGCTCGACAGTCCGAAGCTGTCAAGAAACAACAAGTTACTCTCCACGATTCCCCGAGTGAAAACATTGACAGAGTCTTCAAAAAGGAGGCAAGTCAACGGAAAGGGAAAACACGAAATGAAGAAGCCACTCTATCTCGGTCTTTTTTACCAACTCATGACAAAACCTGCCCGAAGTGCGGCTACACATAATCAAAAAACAAGTGCCGCGCACGAAAAGCAACCTGTGACAAACAAGTGCAGGAAACTTGGGCACAACTCACGGGTTTGCAGGAGTTCTGGTGCCCTCAGGGAAGTAACAACGTCGAAGGCGGCATTTCTTGGCTCCGTGGCGTCGTTAGATGGACAGCGATGGAAAGTCACAGTCGACATCTGAGACATTCCCGTAACGTTCAAAGTCGACACCGGTGCTGGTGTCACCGTCGTTCTTGACAGGATGTACCAAGACTTTTTCAAGGATGCTTTCCTAGGGAGCCCCAAGAAAATCCTGAAAGGTCCAAATAAGAATGCATTGGCTGTTCTTGGTATATTGAATGAGACTCTTCACCACGTAGAGACGACCTTCAAGACCGACATTGACATCGTGGAAAAGCTAGAACAGCCACTTCTATCGAGGGATTCAAGTGAACAACTGGGCATCGTTTAGCGGCTTGATCAAGTTGGCGCCTCAGGGGGCAGCACTGTGGATCCTAAAAGAGAATACCCGAAGTTATTTTCTGGGTCTGTCCACGTCAAGATTCCATACAGGATCAAACTGAGACCTGACGCTAAACCAGTGGCGCTGATGACACCTCGAAGAGTGGCCATCCCACTTCTCGATAAGACCAAACATACTCTAGAAAATGGTCAAGATATGAATAATTAAGCCCGTAGATGAGTCAACTGAATGGTGCTCTAGAATTGGGATAGTGAGAAAACCCAACGGAGACGTTCGAATTTGCGTAGACCTGACTAAATTGAACTTATACGTCGAAAGAGAAGTTCACCCACTTCCTGTAGGAGAACACGTTTTTGGACACCTTGCAGGAGCGCACTATGTTTCGAAAATTGATGCCAATTTTTGATTTTGGCAGTTTGAGCTTGCCAAGGAGTTTCAAGCTTGAACAACGTTCATCACACCCTTCGGAAGATTCAAGTTTATAAGACTGCGTTTCGGAATATCATCTGCTCAAACATTTTTCCAAAAGATGATGTCGCAAATCCTCAGTGGTCTCGAAGGTGTGGTATGCAACCTGGACGATGTGCTCATCTATGCCGACTCTCAACAAAGGCATGATAACAGACTGCGGAGTGTCCTAGAACGTCTTCAGGCTCAAGGAATGACCCTCAATCCGGACAAATGTGAGTTCAGTGTCCAAAGAGTAAAGTTCTTGGGTCACGTCATCGACTGTGAAGGTATGCGTCCAAACAGTGCCGAAGTTAGGGCCATTGTGGACTTGAAGCCTCCTTCATCTGTTCGTGAGCTGAAAAGTTTTCTAGGCATGGTGAATTATTTGACAAAGTTCATACCGAACATGTCACACATCGTCTACCCACTTAATTTTGTTATTGAGCTCCAAGAGCCACTGGGTTTGGGATTCAGAACAGCAGAGAAGCTTCGATGAACACAAGCGCGCGCTGACCACGAGTCCCGTTCTGAAGCTGTGTGACCCAGAAAAACACAGAGTGATCTCTGCCGATGCTTCATCATACGGCTTGGGAGCTGTGCTTCGTCAGCTTCAAACAGATGGATCCTACCAATCAGTTGCATACGCGCCAACAACACTCACAGAGACGAAAAAAGGTATGCACAGGTTGAGAAGGAGGGCCTGGCGGTAGTTTGGGCGTGCGAAAGGTTTCAATATTTTGTGACTGGTCTTGACATTGAGATTGAAACTGACCACAAGCCGCTTGTGCCGATCTTCACGTCGAAGAACCTAGCGGACATCACGGTTCGACTTCAAAGAATGAAGATGAGAATGATGAGATTCTCATATGTGATGAAACACATTCCAGGAAAAGTGATGATTGCCGCTGACACATTGTCCCGCCGACCTCTAAAGGAAACAGAAAACCCCGACCTGGAACAAGAAGTAACTGCATACGTTAAGGGATTGACCGCAGACCTTCCTGCGATGGAGAAAAGACTTCAAGAAATAAACAAAAACGGACCAAGGACACTACATGCAAACAGCTCGCAGGGTAGAGTAAAAAAGGGTGGCACAATCGGAAACAAGTTTCTGTCGACTGTAAAGAGTACTGGCAACATCGGTCTGAAATTGCACTTCAAGATGGGCTACTTATGAGAGGATGCAGACTCATTATCCCGTTAGCCATGCGCCCTGACATCCTCCAGAAAATCCAGCAGGAACATGAAGGGATCGCCAAATGCAGAGCTCAAGCGAAAGACTCTATGGTGGCCCAGCATCTCAACGGCGATTGAGAACATGGTACGCAGTTGCTCAGCATGCATCAAGGAATCGTCCAACCGACACGAGCCTGTTTCCAGAGCGACCCTGGCAGAAGTTCGCGATGGATCTATTTTATTTGTAAGGACAGAACTACCTTTTAGTGAGAGACTATTTATTACTCTAGGTATCTAGAGATAACACTTTTGAACTCTATAACTTCGAGCTGTGTAATTACACACTTAAAGTAAATTTTCGCACGACATGGAACACCTGGAGTTGTGTTGAGCGACAACGGACCACAATTTCAACGTGTGGCTGGAAGTGAGTTCCCTCGGTTCGCCCGAGAGTGGGGCTTCGAGCACAGGACTTCTAGTCCAAGATATCCCCAGAGCAATGGATTTGTTGAAGGCTCTGTCGGAATGAGGAAAATCCCCAAAAAGACATCTGACAGCTATATCGGATTACAGGCCTACCGTGCAACACCCTTGGGCAATGGATATAGTCCCGTCGAGTTGCTGAGGGTCGCAGCCTGAGAACATCCCTACCATCTGCTCCTTCCACTTTGGAACCGAAACTTGTGAACACCCAAGAACTCAAAAAGTGCGAAAGAAAAATAACTCAGCAAAAGTCTAACTACGACAGACGACTTGGTGCGCGACGTCGGGAACCACTGAGAAGAGGTGATATCGTCTGGATCACCAATCAGCAAAAACAATGCGTAGTGCAATCTGCAGCGGAGTCTCCGAGTTCATGCTTCGTGGACATCGACACAGAAGCCCTTCGCCGAAATAGATTCCACATATAACCAATGCGTAGGGCCGATCTCACCAAAGAGAGTTCTGTGCCGGACGTTACACAACAAGAAGTGGGCGAGTTGTGAAACCTGTAAATAGACTTCAGTTTTAAAAGGGGAAGATGTGCTGTTAGGGGCTTGGGTGGAAGATGAGGATGAGAAGATAGAATAAAAAAGATGACGTTAAGATAGGAGGCTACCGGAAGTACTCTTTCAATAACGACCACCAACACAAACACCAAAAACACAAAACAAAATTACATGTTCCCTCAATTCAATTTGAAAGAACATAAACCCCCAAAACGCGAAACCTTAATGACAGGCCCTAAGGCCACAAAGGGCCCATGTGAAATATAAAAGTAATGCAATGGTAATAGGGAGTTTTAGAATAATGTACGCAATTTTAGCGCATGCTAGCGCTTCATTTAGTGCTTGCCTTAGCGCACGCTACGCATGATAGTTTTAGAATAGCGGTTCGCCACCACGACGTAAAAGCCCAAGCATCTCGCGCCTGCAACGCCAACAAGATTTTATTTCACACACGAAATGCCGTAACCTGAAAAAAATATAAAAAAACAAGTTTTTTGTTTCTAGGTAACATTTTAGTTTTGAATAAACATGAGAATGCGACCTGAGCGGTCGACCGGTCGTATCCGCCTGCGTTGCCTCGGCCAGAGAGGTCTCATGTACTGACCTTCGCACACCGTACCTTCACCTAGAAATGTTCGCGCGTCGCAAGCATAAAGTTGCCGGTGATCGGTGCCCTCCTCACTGGGTTTTCCTGGAGCCACTAAATGAGGTGAGCTTAGAGTATCGGCACTCCGTTCCCTGACATTGTTGTGGGCGCCGCCATTTCGGTGCTTGTGCAGAGCAGACGCAACTGCCGATCGTCATGATTCAAAAGTGCGACATACTCAGCATTAGATTCGGTGTTAGGAAGCTCATGTAATATTGCTTTGCTCTGTCGAGAACTGTTTAAACATTTGTGGGGGACGGAAAAGCATTTTCTGTGATTTTCGATAAAGCTTCAGATAACTGGCAATCATGATTTTAAGCCACAATATGGCCAAGTGTCGTTACTCTGAAGCGTAGCTTATTTAGTGGCACTAGGTTTTCCGAACCGCGTGCATTGTCGTCCCATATGAAAAATCGAAGTCGCCAGGATGCCGCTGAAGTCGCTTTCACGACGCCTCGAAAGCTAACGCTGGCCGAAGCGGCCGCAGCCATGGTCCTGGGAGACGCCATATTTGAACAGTGCTCGTCTTGGCTTTAGCCAACTTCTGATCACAAATCCTCCTTGGAGGAGCGCAAAGACTCTTTGCGTAAGCACGCAATTTACGAAAAATAGCGTACGCTAAAATAGCACACACAAAGCGCAAAACGTGGTTAGCGTTCGGCGCATGCACAGTGACGACGACGCTATTCTTTGAGTACGCAAAGCTTTAGCGTGCGCCATTTTAGAACTCCTTAATAATTCTGCTTCAAAACAAGAGTTCTGTGGAGTAGCTTCGTAACGTGTATGTATAAGCCGCGGTCCCACTGCTCATGCGTCGTACAAAAGACAGTCTGCAGACATGTTGGAAATATTCGCATTCGTGCGAGGCAAACAGGCTTTGAAGATGCTCGAGGAGCGTCCGCAAGGTAATTCTATCAACGTGTCTGGAGCGAGCACCGCGTCTTTTGTGTGCTATATAAGCATTGCGTCAGCGGCCTTAAGGGTTCCTTGGCCAGTCATGCCGGGCCCGACCACTCACCAGGAGAAAAGTCCGTGGACCGGGCATCTTGAAACCTCGTAGCATGCACTCTTTTACGCAGTCCAGGAAGCAGATCAGCTCGGGAGCGCAGAGAACGAGCAGCAACATCCATTTCCAGGCGACTCGCTGGACGTTGTAGACGCCCGTCGAATGGAGCTCGTCCTCCTCAAGAGCTGTATAGGGGCAGGAGCGACTCTTTAAGACTCAGTCATCTGAGTGCCTTAAAGTCTCTTCGGATCTCTCACGACCAGAGAACACACTGACGCAATCGATCGGGCAGTCGCGGAACACTGCGCATTTCCCTATATTTTTTTCTCTCTCAATTTTGTTTTTTGGTTAGAAAGAACAATCTTTTGACAATGCTATAAACCATGTATTATGGCTACTATGTACATTGCAGCTACAGGGTCACCCATAGATGTTACAGGCACGTCAGTGTAATCTCATTGTCTTAATCGATCCCAGCAACTCGGTCGTAAGCAAACGGAAGTGCATGAACGGCCCTTTATAAGCGCAGTTCTCAAGTTATCCACTACGCGCGCAACGGTTGGATCTCCTCGCCAATAGAGCTTTGTTATCTGGGACGTCTTGGCAGAGCCGTCGGCAACTGAACTCACGGCATTCGTCCATGCGGCTCTTCCTGGTGCCATTGAGTAAGGGCCTGCTTGGCGGAGTCTTGATCTGGGATGCCATAAAGAGCAACGTGCCCCGCGTGATGATGGCGCCGCCGAGGACCAGCAGGAAGGTGAGCAGGTAGGTGAGCACCTTGACAAACTTGAGGGTGCAGAAGACCCAGAAGGAGGTGCGGGTCTCGTCTTCCTGCTCCGGGGTGGTCTCCTTGAACATGTACGGGGAGCTGGAAGCACCGATGAATCAGAATTAAAAAAAACGCAGTCACACTGCTCATATGTTGTACAAAGGACGCTGTTTTCGCTGCAGTCATGCTGACAAAATTACATCTTCGAAACGTATTTGCTTCATATATAGACAATTTTGTTTTTGTGGCAGCGCTGTCGCGCAAGCTAGAAACACGCCTAAGACTGTGCCTGCAGTCTGTCTTTTGCAGAAATTCCCAGTCACACTGATAATCGTACAAAAAACACGGTGTTTGCTGGCGCATTATCAGAACGACTGCGGCTAAAGGAGCCAGTTCTGGTCGCGGTTCATTTCACATTCCAAATAAAAGAAATCGTGACCAGCAATTCTTTTTAGTTGCGATTTGCTATTTTAATGTACAGCGTGCTCTGGGAAAAGATTCAGAGTGTTTGTAGGTTTGTTTCCTGCTGTAAAAATAAACAATGCATCGCCGAACGCTCAGCCTCCGCCCAAATGTAGCGCGAGCGGTCCGAACGAGGTGCCAAAATTTCATTACCAAAGATTATCTTATTCGAGAGTTATAGGCGATTTTTTGTAAGTTTTAATGAGGAAACGGGGTCCGTTTCTGGTAGCTGACGCCGTTTCTTTATGCATGTTCGTAAGATTCGTCGGCCGGAATGTTTACGTCAAATATTCTGCTTAGTTTCTTTTCAGTATATTCGTTATTTAAGGAGGTATAGACGCGAAACAGATAATATGTTTCTTAGTGCGCCTCACTGCCGTGTTCCCATTTTCGGCAATGCCATTTTTTAATATCAATTCATACAATATTTGCGACTCTAGCAAAACGAACTCCACCTAGCGGGAAAAAAACAGAACTGAGCGGAACAGATCCTTTCGCGATTTCCGATCGTCCCTCGTGGCTTCCGTGATTACATGTTGTCGGCGGTTCGCACGAAAGAACAGTTGTCCCGGTGATCCCGTCGTTAGGGTCATATCATCGCGTTGCCGAGGTCGTTTCGAACGCAATCTAAGCTACCGCGTGAACAGGGCTTTGTCCGTTTATCAAAGTTTATCAGCACCGCAGTCCATTCATCGCTTCCCCACAGGTCAAGCCTCTGGAGATTCGCGTACGCGAACGCATCGCCGCAGGTTTCAAACGCTGTGACTAAAACTCAGGGGCAAACCATATTGAGTCTAATGCTTGCCTACTGAAACCCGAGCATTTTACGTTCAGCTGGCAGATGGTACAGCACGACCTGTTTTAGACCGCCATTTTTTCCCGAAGGTTGACCCCTGACGGAGTCCCGCCTCCAGCGAGCGCTCGTTGCACCTGACCGGGCTTTGCGACAACACGTAATTGAAGGCTGAAAGCTCGCCCTCAAGAAGGAGCATATACTGGGTTCTTACCTCTTAACCTCTCCCGTACTGAGTTATGTCTGACATCGAAGACAATGTTTGCTTAGCATGTATGAAAGAAGTTAAGGGTGATAATCCAGTGTTAAAATGCACGAAATGTAACGACCTGTACCATATTGAGGAGTGCTCGGGTGTCACCAAAAAGGCCAAGAACGCAGTAAATCCGCTGACTTGGCTGTGTGCAACTTGTAAACTGAACACCCAATGTCAAAAACAGCAGGGGGATGACCAGATTGCACAGGCCACTGCGGAAACTTCAGATCACGGGCAAGCGGCTATAATGGCACAAATAGTGCAGACAAACAAAAAGATGACCGAGGTTTTGACTAGGATTGAAAACATCGAAAAAAAGCTGAATCTGCAGTCTGTGCAACACGACACTGCGATCCAAAAACTGGATAATCAGGAGAAAACCATTGAATCCATAGAAAAATCAGCGAACTTGCTATCTAAACAGTACGACAATTTGATAAAAAAGATGGACTCACTAACAACTGTCACGAACGACCTAAGGGAAAGAATTAAGGAGATCGAATACCTTGCATTCGACAATGACGCGCGAATAAAATACCTGGAGTGGGCAGTTGAAAATATGAAGCAATACTCACGAAGGAGAAACATTGAAATCCATTGGATTTCCCCACGCGTACACGAAGACCTAATGACAATTCTGAAAAATCTAGCAGCGAGGCTAGACCTACCTTTCCAGAGCCAGATAAGATAGAAGCCATGCACAGACTAAGACCGAGAGATGATAAGATTGCCCCGATCATTGTCCTATTCAACGACATTGTGAGAAAACCTAAGGAAAACGTGGAATATTGTAAATCAAATAATGGGAAAACCGCCTAAAGACAGCGTTGACGAATGTATAAAGAAAAACTTTGGAGTCCCCGATTTCTCTACCCTCAGTAACAATCTCAATAATTACTTCGCTAAAGTTGTACAAGATTTGCGTGGGCCGCAACATACTACAGAGGCTGCAAAGCCACTGTTGAATGTACCTCACTCGGCATATCTACCGCAAATGGCAGATACAGTTCTAGAAGATATATATTAACAGTATGTCAATCGTAAAGCCAGCGGGATATGATAAACTAAAACCTCGAGATATAAAAGCGAACTATAACAACTTAAAACATGTTTTGCTGGCGGTAATAAATGAAATATTGGAGACAGGAATTATACCGGATAACCTTAAAGTTGCGATAGTCCGGCCTATTTATAAAAAAGGAGGAAAAAGGAATTAGGCAACTACAGGCCCATCGCACTCATGTCCGTTATCTCGCAGATAATGGAAAAATTTGTTTAAAAATCATGACCTCCTTTTGTGACAAATATTCACTAATTAGCAACACCCAGTATGGCTTTCGGCAACAATTAAGTACTACGCTTTTACTTGAAGATATGACAGATTACATGAATGAAAAAATAGCTTCTAATAATGTAGTACTTGCAATAATTCTTGACCTGACAAAGGCATTTGACACAATTGACCATTCTATATTACTACATAAATTAGAAAACCTTGGCTTTCAGGGGCATTTCCTAGACTTGTTTAAAAATTACTTTTCCAACCGGGCGCAACGAGTTAAGATAGAAAAATGCATCAGTGACGCTGTGCACGCAACTTGCGGTGTGCCTCAGGGATCTGTTTTAGGCTCTATGCTTTTTAACATCTACATGAACGATCTAGCCTTATTACCTCTGAAATCTAACCTCTATCAATACGCTGACGATACGGCATTAGTCCTGGCAAATGAAAATTATGATACGGCAGTCAAAATCATGCAGAGTGACATCAATAAAGTATTGAACTGGCTTTCTAAAAGCTCTATATTTGTCAAAATTCAAAAAACACAACTAATGTGCTTTCGAACGCACCAAAGGCGTATTAACCTTACAAAACCAATCTTCTTGCATACAAGTCAATGCACCCAGTGCAGTTGTACGCCACTTTCATATACTACACACGCAAAATATCTAGGCATGTATTTTGACAAGCATCTGTCCTGGAACTCCCATGTACAGCATCTAATAAATCACTTACGAACAATATCATCCTATTTATACTGATTGCGCAACGCCGCGGATATTAGGCTAAGAAGATTAATTTATCAAATGTTAGCAGAGTCAAAACTAAGATATGGAATTACTATCTATGCATCCTGCTCCAGCTTCAAAGAACAAAGAATAAATACGTTAATGAAAAGGATGGTGCGGAACATCGAGTATGGAACCAAACTTGAAAATATGGTGTTTGAAGATCAGCTGTCAGAACTTGACCTATTGACAGTAAATAAACTGCGCAAATTCGTCATTCTAACGAATCATTACTTCACATCCGAGTTCGAAATAAATACCACCAAACAAAGGCAACTGAAAAAAAACGGAAAAGTTTCAGATACCAAAAATATATACTAACAATGGAACTAGGCTCCGTAAATTTTATGTGCCCACATCATTTCAACCAACTTCCTGAAAGATTACACACTCTCCACTCCTTATAATCTGTAAAAAAGGAAATGAGGAAATGGTGTATACAGGAAACTGAAGGTTAACTAGTCGTTCTCGTAAACTCAACCTTTTTTTCTTCTGCTGCTTATTTTTGCCTAGTACAAGATTAACATGGAAGTGAAATCTTCATGCGTGCGTTCTCCAATTCCCTGAGTACAATATTACAATTACTTGTAGATTTCCACCAGATACCTTGACCAAACGTGTTGGTTTTGTTTTGTTGCCATTGTGCATTTTTCCTTTGCGATACCTTATACTCGCTTTTGTCGTTTCTGGGTATCATGACTGCTCTTTTGTTGTTTGTGAGTATTTGGCACATGTCTATTTCCTTAGTACTGTAGACGTGATGTCTAAATTGTAACGAATATATTTTGTCTTTGTTTTGTTTCCTTTGTGCTTCAACACTGAATAGATGTTTGAAGAAAATGTTTGTAGGATTGTAAAAACCGAGTACCCGCGTAAAACTATTGTTTCAGTGGACTGCCCGTTCTCACGCACAAGCACGCAAGTGCTTTTTGTGAGACGGTTTTTTTTGTACCTTGATGCGGATCTGTGAATAAACTATTATTATTATTTAAAAAAAAAACGTCACCGACTATGCGGAGAGATACTGAGGAAGAGAAAAAGGTTTGAGCGTACGCTGACGTCAGAAGCTCTGATTGGATGGATTAGTCGGTAGATGCAAAGGCTATAACTGCCTTCGTCTCTGTACTCACTGTCTCCCTCCAGTCAGAGAGAACACGAGGGATCGGTGGCCTTGTGGGCTAGCGCACACCACCTCGGGGCACGTGGAGCGAAAGCTCGCGCAGTATAACCCAGAGACCCTGGGTTCCATCCCCACACCTGCCCGTTTCAATCTGCGTGAGCATCATACCGGCGTGCGGTCGTATATCACTACTGCGTGGTCCACGTCAAAGACCCCAGGCTAGCGGTTGTACTGCACTGGCTAAGTTGCTCATCTACAGCTGAGAGACAAGTCGCACGCTGAGGCAGACTAACTTTCGGTTGTGTAAACATACACACACATTTCTTTTTCAGAAAGAACAAGATCGTAGTCTTCTCTCGTATAGTGCTTGGCGCTCGAACGCTTGACGCCGGTGTTCGGCGTTTGGCGTTCGAACGCCAGACGTTCCTTCTGATTGGAGCGAGACAGTGAGTAGAGACACAAGTAGCCAGGATTTACCAGTCGAAGATGTGGTGGTTCTTACATGATTGGACCGGTTGTTCCGAGTAACGAGTAACACCACGTGGAGAACATTTCAAGATTCCTCGGCGCCATCTTGACCTCCTTCCGTCTCTATCCGCCCCCTGGCCACGTTTATTGAAACTTCCAAAACAATATTATTACATCTATCTTTTCCCACAAGAAGGTCATTCGCCGAATCTCTTTGGTTTTCTTATGGTCCGTCCTGACCTAGTCTTTGGGATGCTTTCTTGTCCTGAAGGAACACTCGACTCTGAAATGCTTGTTTCAGGATGTGTTCGCTTGCTCGTAGGCACCTGTGATATTAGAACCAGGTGATGTACATTTCAGCGGAGATACCCTGACCTTGCCCTTATAGTGTAGGATCGAAGGCTCCGATTTCTTTCCGGTGAATGTTCCAGTTGCTGTGCTGTCTATCACCCATACCTCGCTCGCTGCCAATATCCAGGTCCTGTTTTCGACACACTTTATGTCTCTTGTTGTAGTTTACTGCTTGCTTCTTCTTTTCTCGGTCTTTCTTCCGGAACTCCTCATGGTTGGGCAGTCTTGGCAACAGTGTAGAAGCAAATAATGGCAGTGTGGATCGCAGCTACCTTCCAGCAGAAGCTGTGCCGGACTGTATCCAGAAGCTCTTGGTGTTGTTCTGTAGTTTAGTAGGCCAAGCTCAGGATCTTCAGACTTCTTGAGGATGTCTTTGACGATCTTAACCATTCTATCAGCTTCGCCTTTACCTTGCGGGTACAGTGGTCTACTTGTAATGTGCTTGATCTTGTAGTCCTTTAAGAAATCTTCAAATAGCTTGGAATATAATTGTGTAACGTTGCCAGATCACAGAATCTCAGGTATTCCATGTCAAAAAAATATTGCCTTGAGATATCATGACTGCTTTTGAAGTGGTTTGTCTCAGTCTGCTTATTTCCACGTACCTCGAGTACGTGGAAAGGAGCATTATACCAGCAGGTATAGTGCTCCTTTCGACTCGAAAAATCTGCGCCAATCCGTTGTCATGGCCACTCTGGCAGTTCATATGCGTATTTAGATACTCGCTCTCGTGCACAGTTGAGACAGTTTGTCACAACATAGGCCAGTTGAGAGCTTAGTCCCGGCCACAAAATCGACATCATGGCTCTTTGCCGTTATCTTGTGATACCCTGGTGGCCTTTGTGTAGCCGGTGTAAGACTTGTTTTCTCATCTGGCTTGGAATCACAAGGCGGTTCCCTCTCACCAGGAGGTTTTCTCGTACCATGAGGTTGTGTCGTTCTAAAAAATATAGGGTGATTTTGATGGCTTGGTCCTTGCTTGTTGGCCATTCCTTTTCGCAGTACTTTTTCACTTTAGTACCGACTGGATCTTCCTCTTGCATCTTTTTTTACCTCGTCCAGGTACTCACGGGATGCAGGAAATGACCGAAAAACCACTGGCACGCAGACTTTGGTTTCTTCTTCCATGTTGTATGGTGGTTCAACATGTGATCTTGACAGGGCATCAACCGGTCAGCGCTCATTTCCAGGTACGTGTAGATTGCGTAGCAGAACCTCATCAGTCGGAGCTTGAATCGTTGAACTCTGGATGGAGTGGCATCCAGCTTTTTGGACCCAAAAAGAGGTCCTAACCTAACCTAACCTAACCTAACCTAACCGTAACCTAACCTAGCCTAACCTAACCTAACCTAACCTACCCTACACCTCTCAGGAAAAAGGGTATATTCTTACACCCCTTGTCCCATATACGACGCCGCAAAACTTCAGTTCAACGTACAGGTCACTGACGTCGAAACGACGTTCCCTAATTTTCGCAGGTGGCTTGATAGCCGAGTGGTACAACTTATTTAAATAGCTAATGTACGTGTTATTGACTACAAAAAAATAATCGGGCTTTTCTTGGTATTACTGCAAAACCTCAGTGTTTCTTCTGTAGCCTTTGATACGTACTTTAGCTGTTTATTGAGTTATATCTTACCGTTCTCAAGCACCTCATAAAATGTTGAGGCCGTCTGTTCGACGTCAGCGCGCTGTATGTCGAAATTAGTTTTTGGGGTGTCGTATATGAGACAAGGGGTGTACAAATATACCCTTTTTTTTGAGAGCGTAGCAGGAACTTCTCGAATCTTTCACATTCCCATGTCACAGCATAGGCTTCTTTCTCAATCTGTGCGTATTTTGCTTTTGTGGTGCTCTGTTCTTTAGAAGCGAATGCTACCGGTTGAATGTCTCTCTTGTCCCTTTGTAGTAGTACTGCCCCGAAACCGTAGGATGAAGCATCTGCTGAGACAATAAGTTGGTTAGGTATGATATAGTGTGAGGGCTGTTGCCTTAACACTATATTGTGTTCGGCTGTCCTTCTTCACAGCGCTTACGCGCTTGACTTTTCATGCGGAAGCCCAGGGTTCGATTCCTAAGAGAGACGCGTCTTTTATTTATTCTATCAATTTAGATTTCTGGTGAATTCGAGAGCCTTGTTGATTATTCGGGGTCCGAATGTTCTACACGCCAAACCTTCTACGCCGATTGTTCCAGAAGCCCACGCGTGTACACAAAGGGCTCCGCGTGGCGAGCCCCAGGCAGTCTCGCCCCAGCGTTCGATCCTCCTGCTACACTGACTTCGACACCCGCGACGCTGTGTTGTTATCTTCTGTTTCTTTTTTTGTTTTAAGCACAAGTTCGTTCTATCAAACGTTTTAGTTTCTTCGGTTATTCTTTGTTTCGTCACCTCGTCATTCGTAATATTTTTGGTCGAGGGTGCGGGGTAGTGCATTCTATGCCCGGAAAGCGTACTTCTCCGAAGACATCCCGGGCAAGTTAGGTACTCAGCCCCGGAAGGCTACACTTCGCCGAAAACATCGAAGCCCGAGCAAGCCGCCACATCCAGGGACTGCCCCCAGAGTTTGGTCAACTTCCAGGATCATCTAAGAAAGCCCAGTCGACTATGAACAGTCAGTTCTCGCAAGCTCCGGTCACCCCTTCCGTCGTTTTCCTGCCTGTCGCTCCACGTACATCGACACCCTTCAATGGCGACGTCCATGAAGACGTGGAATATTGGCTTCATCACTACAAACACGTGGTACGGCACAACGGATGGACAGCTGAACAATGCCCGCAAAACTTTTACTACTTCTTAGAGAGAACTGCAAGGCGCTGGTTTGAGAATCACGAAGCTTTCCTTACATCATGGGGTACCTGCAAGGTCAAACTCAAGAGGACTTTCGCGAACCAGCAACGATGACAGCGAGCGGAAGACGTTCTGCAAGTAGGGACCCAAGGTCCTAACGAAACAGTCATCAGCTTTGTTGCAGACGTCCTCCGCCTGAGCAGCCTCGCTGATCCACAGGCCACCGACGAGAACAAGATGCGTATCCTGATGAGAGGCGTGAAGAGCGACATTTGCGGTGGCCTTGTTCGTAACCCATTATCTACTGTCGACGAATCACTGCTGCGAGGCCGATCCACGTTTACCGGAGGTGCCCGTACCGACAAATGGGCCTGCGAGGTTTTGCGCCGAGTGACCCGTGACCTCGCCTTGGGGAGCGACCAAGGGACATCAAGAAGTACCTCCGGCGACCCCTGTTTCCGGTTTCAACTCCACCTGGAGGTTCCCGTTCGCCTTCGTCTCGGTGTACGCTCTCGCCCTTCCGCCGCTCTCGTTGAGACAGCCTGTCCCCCCTATCTCGTCGGGGAAAACTAAGCGTGGCAACGCCCGGGTGTGGAGTTGCCGAAAACGAACGAAGTTAAAGAGCCTCCAAGAACGCCGGAGCGCTCCACTCTTCCGACGCCACGCATCGCAACGATGCCCCTCCAACGGTGCCCAACAACCTAAACGTCGTCATCGACGGCCACGACGCATCAGCACTAGTGAACACCAGAGCAGACTACTCAGTCTTGAGTGGGAGGCTCTCCCGCCACCTTCAGAAATCATGACGCCGTGGGATGGACCTCAAATACGAACCGTTGGAGGACACCTCATTTACAGCAGTCGGGAGATGCACTGATCACGTCGAGATCCACGGTGAGACGTGCCCCGTGAAGTTCGTCCTTCTGCAAGACTGTGCGAGGGATGTTATTCTCGGAATAGACTTTCTCTGCGAATATGGCGCCGCCATCGACATCAGGGCCAACCAGTTGCCGCTGCGAAAGCCTGTTCTGCCACCGGCGGAGACCAACACGACGTCAACCGGGATCCCAGTTGTTGCCGACCGTGTGAAGCTGCCGCCGCTGTCGAGTGTTATTGTCACCGTCTTAACCGACGCAGCCATGCACGGTGAAGTTCTTCTAAAAGGCAGCGTCCAACTGCTCCTTGAAAAAGGAATTGGCCTCGCACGAGGCGTAACGGATCTCCAAGAAGGACACCCCCAGGTAACAATTTTTGTTGTGGCGACAGTCGGCGCAACAATGTTTCGCAACATGAAAACAGTAGTACTGCAATCGCGCAACAATGTTGTAGCAACAGTCATAACACTGCAGAAGTGTCCGCTGCTAAAGCACTGCGGCAACTGTGTCGGCCAACCGTTGACTGTCTCATGCTCGGAACAGTTACCGAAGCGTTGCTTTTACCCGGCAAAATGTGTGCTGTCCTGATGTTGCTAAACATTGCGGAAAATACCACCGCAGCTGTAGGCGAAACATTATCACGCAACAAAAGCTGCGCCAACAACGTCACGTTTGCATTTGCGAGAGTGCAGAACTGCTGTTTTGCTACTATTCGACTGATGTTGCGGTAGCGTCGGGCCCTTTGTTTCCGAAATGTTGTAGCAACGTAACTTTTTTTGCTTTCGGAAAACAAAGCTTACAAACAGTCATCGCAACGTCCGTTTTTACAGTTGGCAAACTGTTCCCGTGGCAGATTCAAAAACAGATTGCGTTTATACTGCCAGAATGCAGTCGCCAAACATTGCTTTCCAAAAGTGTTCCAACTGTACGACACAACAGTTTTGCGCTAGGTTGGGATAGATGTTTCGAGGAATTGTTGCGGAAACAGTGGGCACCATTGTTTGTTGACTGTCGCTCAAACCTATTCGGCAGACGTTGCGCGCCCCAACGGGACTGCAGCTGCACATCATTTTTGCCAACTGTTGCCGCATGCATCTTCTCAACATTTGCACTGCATGACGCTCCTCGCAACAGTGCATCCCCATGATCGGGGCAACATTGTCTTGCTTTTGTTGCTAGAGTGTGTCACGCCACTGCTGCGTTAGCATCTTAGCAACTATTCCGGCCACCTTACCGCGGAGCAGTAATACAGCGAACGTTAGTAGAGCGCAGTATACTACAATAGAATACTCCCCGAAAAAGTGGCACAGATCCGTAGGGCTGAAACTATCTATCGGCGATGGCAACGGCACCATTTCTCCCGACTCGCCCACTACAGGAACTACACAGCCGCTTGTACTGGTTCAGGAGTATCGCATTCTATATCGCCAACTCCTACTCTTGTATTTTGGCTTTGACGGGCAATCTCGGCGCCGAAGCATATACGGTGGATATGCCAACCCCCACCTTCAAAGCGGGAGTGCCGTGAATTAATGCTGAAGTCAGCATGCACCCTACTCGGGACGCGCTACTTGAAATCCGCGGTGAGACGTGGTTGTATAAAAACAATATTAATTGTACCGCGAAACCTTGTAAACTAAACTTTTTAAAAACCATCACGTCCCTGCTATTTGTACCAATCTCTAATAAGAATTCTTACAAAAAGAGTTTTTTTCCGTTTGTTTTTATGCAAAGAACAAGCTTTCTAAAAGCTCATGGTAACCAGAGTGCTGGCCGGAGAGGTTACTCGTTCTGTGGATGCTAGTAGAGGGCGCCACCGCCGCTTTGTTGTGAAGTTCTCCGGCCCCGCCAGCACCGCTCCGGACCGACCCACAGAATTTTGTTCAACCAGGGAAAAAGTCCTCCTCACCACCCCTCCCATTTCCTCCTCTCCTCCGTTTATCTTGACGGCGGGGGGACCTCTTTTGTCGCTGCATCTCGAGGCCGGATAAGCCAAACTAAGTGCATATTGGGCGAATTGCGGTGGGAGGGACAGCGACCTTGTGAGCCCTCTTTCCTCCGGCGATACCAGAAAAGCGCCCGGAACCTAACTCTTCCTTCGGCAGTGTTTCAGAGTCTCTCGGTCTCGTCCCTGAATATTTGTTTTGTTTTGCGGCAACCATATTCATGTGCTAGGCTGCTTGGCTACTCCGAGTATTCCAACGAGGAAATAAAACGTTTTTGCACAGCCGCGCCAGTTTAATTTGTAACGTAAATGGCAATAGATATGATTTGCTTCATTTACGCACAAAAACGCGTTTGAACTTGAACTTTTCAGGCTGTACTGATTGATCTTTTTTTTCGGCCGATGTTTTTGTAATAAATTTGTTCTTTTTGGCATTGCTTTTTTTTTTTTTTGCCGCGCACACCGAACACGTGAGAATCTTTACATTGATAATTCCCTGTCAGTGGAAAGAGAACGGACGGCCGCGTGAGTGCACGAAGTTGCTGAGTAAGCGTGCAATACTGGAGGATCGTTGTTGTTTGAAATGAGTGCAAGATTGGTTGCTATTGGTATCAAGCACCTCCGAGCCGCCTTTGATGTGAACCTTACTGCGTCACGTGCGTTACATTTCCGGTCTCGCTTTCTTTCTCTTGTGCTTGGTGGAACATCTCGTCGTTTTGCAGCCTTCAGCTACAGGTTTCCACGTACTGTAACCCTGCAGTACGCGTACCGAAAGCCTTAGGCCGCACTTAGGGCTCGAAAAGGGAAGTGAAATCATGTCATAAGCTACTTTAGTTCTAAATAAGACAAGGCAACAAGTGGGTGATCTTCGAAAGCGTTTCTTTCTGCGGGTTCTCGTGCAAGGGTGTCTTTTTCAGCAGTGAAACAACTTGTGAGATGGAATATCCGTGTAAACTCAGCCTTCAGATCATGCTTTAAGGATGCGCTTTTGAAGACACGCCCTCACCTGCCATCCTAGTTTCATCCGGATTTACTACATACCTTACGTTCTTTCATGTTTTTAAATGGTTTATCGTTTTACATTTTAGACAAACTGACAATTCAGCGTCACGCGCTTTGCGGCTGTCACAAGCTCTTTTGTGGAGCGGAGTACTACGTGTCTTGAGCCAGTGTTCATTCCCGACTTTCACAGACATAGACAACTTGTGCCATCCATTTTTAAATGCAGTACTATTCAAAACTTTTAATAGAAAAATTAGTTTTCCTCAAATAATATAAAAAGGAGCGCACTGTTATTACAGGAACTTCAGATATAGGTTCACCATAGTCATTCACTTTGTCTTGGTACAGAAAAAGAGCCTAAATAAGACAGCAAGATTATTACAAAAGCGGTTGAACTTTTGTGAAATAGTATGGAAAATCTCAAAAGAGAGACAAACTTTTCTCTCTATATTTTTAATAAGCCAATTCCAGTAAAAACGAATCGCTGAATAAAACTGCCGGGACTATCGATTACGTGTGTAGCTAGCTCAATCTACGGTAGCAGGTTCAAGTAAACCGCCTGGGCGCATTTTGTGCGATCCTAGATCGCACAAAATCGATCCTAGATGGTTCGAAATGTGATGACGCACGCAGTCCATG
>JAZHYW010005133.1:0-25040 GCA_037355805.1 Ixodes ricinus | reverse complement strand
GGCGTGCCCAGAAATTTGGGCATACGCGCCGTCAATTGTACCATCAAAGGTACGTACACGATGGTGATGTTGAGCGACAGGCGCAGAATTTGCCGGCGTCGATGCGCTCGCGATACGAGCAAAATATTTTGATGTCAAATGGCAAAGATCCGCTCTCGCAACTGACGAGACCGTGGTCGTTGTACGCATTTATCCCAAGGTCGAAGATGTTGACGTAATTGATTACCTGTCCGAAAAAGAAGCTTTCTTGTACGGGAACGCTTTAAAGGGATACTTCAACGAAATTTGAAATATTCCCGTTGTGTTCAAAAATAGGTTGAATATGATCCACAATATCCGTAAATGACAATCGCACGTTTGTATTTTGATCCTGGTGGCTGTATTTTTCGTTATAAACGGCCCACTCTGGCAAGCGCTCGGAGAAGGCCCAGCTTAGAGCACGTGACATCCAACGCAATCGTGACGTAGGTCGTCTCGGGAGGAGCAAAGCTACGGCGAGGCTGACGTCGAGAGGATGGCCTTTCGTTCCAGCCACCGAAGCGGCTGCTTTTGTACGAATTTTGAGTGACGGGTTAATCTTCTATAATCTTGAAGGAGGACAATAGCGAATTCTGCGACACACAAAAGGGATTCTCGGGAAGAGGGAGTTCGTCCTTCCCCTTCTCTCGTCGTGGCCGGAGGCGAGACAACCTCCGTCACTAGCTGTCAAGGTTCCTAGACGAGCATTACAAACGAGGCGTTAGCGACGTACACCAGGTGCTCTTTGCTAATCGTTTAATTCGTTTTAAAATTCCTTTTCGAGACTTTTTTAACAAGATATTGGTATGTTCCATGTGATACTGCTCTTTTGAACACATAGAGACCAAAAAATGAGCGCCGAAATTTCGTTGTACTATCCCTTTAAAGCACACACAGCCACTTGACGATCGGCTCTGTGCAGGAGCCGCGATTGAATGTTATTTTGAATGGTGAAGTTGTTTTTATTAGGAAATGACTTCCTACTCAACCATAATCACAATTTCCGAGTTTGCGAGTTCCTAATTTACGAAGCGCACGCAACGCAACAACAACGCAAGGTGTACCTTGCTAGATTGTTTTTCTCCACCACACAAACTTGTGGTATAGTGGAAAGTCATCACTGGGGCCACGAACTTGTGCGCGTCGATGTCGTATTGGCGCTGACAGTGTACACAAACACGTTATAAAAAGTGCGTTACACACCTAAGAAATAAATGCGCACCACAAACTCGATAATGAGCCGCCGCATCAACGACGTCAGCCCTGAGCCGGCTCTGCCATTCGTACCCCTTTTTTTTTTGGGGGGGGGGGGGGGTGCAGCTTTTCCGACGCGGACTCGCGGTGCACGCCAATGGGGACCTTTACCAAACCGGTGCCGCGTTCCGAGTACCGCACTACCGGAGTTTTGAAGCATGCTTTTAAGCGCGTGCCCTGCGGCCACTGTATCACCCGGGCGCGCGCCTAAAAGCATGCTTCAAAGACTCCGGTAGTGCGGTACTCAGAACGCGGTAGCGGTTTGCTAAAACTCCCTAATGTTACGGTCACCGGATTACGGTAAAACCGCCCATGTAATTGCCGCAACTTTTTTTTTCGCTAACGTTTGTTGCAGTTGAACGCAGCACTGTCTACCATAGCTTCCGCTGCAAATTACGGTCATCGAAAAAATGGACGTTTTATCGAACGCCGTTTCATCGAACGCCGTTTTATCGAATCGCTGACGGCCGTTTTATCGAATGTATTTTATATAAGAAGTGTGAAAGATGCTCTTTTATTCCCGGACTGAGTGCATTTTCGTGTCATTCACCCATTTCATCGTCAGGTTTTTTAATTTCCAAACTTGTAGCTGTTACAATTTATTTTGATGCAAGAAACCCATGAGGATATTTGTACCGATTTTTATGTTTGTTTCGCATATTATGCTTATCTGTTCACCCTCTGTATTACCCGATGGGCCTTGAGGGTGTTGTAACAAATAAATAAAAAGTCGCACTCCCGGTAAGAGCGCACTCCAACTCATGGAGGCCAGAAGGCGGCTTAGGTTTTGCGCAGGCGCAACAACTTTAGCCATGTGAGCCTCCTAGCCTCTCGTATCTTTCTATTGATACTTTTTTACTGCCCGAAGCTTGCAGTAGCTAAAGCTGAGGTGCTATTTATGAAACTACAACGAAACATTTTTTTGTTTTGTTTTAAGACTCAATCAAGTCAAAAGTTAGTACGTCACTTCAAATTTTATTTGAAAACTTTCGGGGGCTCAGGTGTTCGTGCGACAGCCATTCACCGTTCAAAATGATGAGCAATTGCTCTCAAAAAGTCCCTCACAGCCATACTCCATTGTTTCTCATAAAAAAAGGCGGACCTTCTCATTTCTTGCCACGATGGCCTTCTTCTGGCGAGGAGGCTCTTGGGAACTCAGCATCGCCTCCAGCTTGTCTTCCGTCAGTTGATGTTCTGCGGCGAGGCAAGTGAAAAGTTCCAGAACCCGGGATGGGCACCTCCGACCAGCTTCGGGAAGCGGGAATGCCACCCTGGCGTTCGATAAGACGGCGTTCGATAAGACGGCGTTCGATGAAACCCCTTAGCGAAAACTAAGACGGTTGAAATATACCACATTTTAATTTGAGTGTATTTGAAGTACAGCTCGTAATTGTAAGTGCACAAAAAATTGACCGCAAATACACACTTCTTTTTTTACTTAGTTCGAAAATATATTTCTGAAAATAATTTTAAATGCCTTTGTTTAAACTACATTTGAAGTTCTCTTCATGCGTTCTGAAATATGTAAATACTAAATTAGTAGGCACAAAATACCTTTTAATTAGATTTCTTAAAATATTAGTTTATTTCATGCAAAATATACTCCAACCCTAAAAAAAAGGCAGCGATCATAAATATCTGCAGAATGCTCTTAAAATACGTGGAAATCGTAAATACTGTTGTGTTATACCTTTTGACTGCAATAATTTGGTAGTTTGACTTAAACTACCAAAGTATTGAAAAGCTCGCCTATCAGGAATTCACTTCAAGCAGATGTGGAGTACATTGAACTGCCTAAATACAACGTTTGATTAGTTTGTCAATTGAGTTGTGCAGCATCGCACTGATGAATCAGAGAATTTTATGTTATTGTATCCTTTTTTCTATCAAGAACACACCTCATGAGTTTCTTGCACACCAATCACAAACGGGGTTCGGGAACTACAACCACAACACTTGCTGATGCTGGAAAGCTTCAGCAAGAGCTGTGAGCAGATATGTTTGGCGTGGAATGGTATTAGCGCAATGTTAGTTCACTAAATGCGTATACTCGCTATTGTATATGATGTGAGTAGTGACTTTAATATAGTGACGTTAATGACCATATTAAATAGTCAACTAGTAAAGAAAAGAAAATTACTATTTTAAAGTGAAGAAACTAGCTTGACTCGCTTCATCTTGAGTGGTGCCATGCAGAGAAGCAATAACATTTCTTCTAGAAGACGTTTTTGTGGATATTGTTTTAGCGACTGCGCCAAATTATTGTTAGTTGTACCAATGCTTTTTAGTAAGAGATATCTTCCACGAACTTCAAAACACGGTTTCCCATTTGGCAGACTCCCTAGGAGAAGATAGAGTACTTAAAACCTTAATAAGTGCAGAGCTAGTCACCGGCCAAATAATTACCTTGAATATGTAGGCTATATAAGGCTCTAGAGCAGTAAACGGGACTGTGATTCAGGTGTTCAGTGCGTCATGGTGTTTGTGTTTGTGTTCGTTTCTGATGTGTAGTTGTGGGATGTATTTAGTAGAGCCTTCAAAAACCACAGAAATACAATTAGTAAAAATCAAAAAAAATAATTGCGTAGCCACCCTTTGAGGGGTAAGGAATTCTATTTTTGGTATATCTAAAAAATATTTTCTGATTAATATTTATGATATATTTTGAATACATTAAGTGCGTATTTCGAGTGCGGACAAAATAATACAGAATGAATACAAAATGAATATTCATATTCAATATATTTCAAATTCGTTTCAAGTACGGCCTCTTTTTGCTATAGGACGGCTTCGATGAAACGGCGTTCGACGAACGGCGTTCGATGAAATGTCCGGTCCCACTAGTTGCAAACTATGTATAGTACAATGGTTTGTTTTAGGCTTCATCTAGCAGTCTGAAGGGTCTGGGACATTTTGGTGTGCGAAATATTCAGTGTGCGGACTTTTCGGTGCATAGTCCGGACATTTCATCGAACGCCGTTTCCGGTCTGGACATTTCATCGAACGCCGTTTCATTGAACACGGTTTCATCGAAGCCGTTTTATCGAACGCAGTTTTATCGAACGCCGTTTCATCGAAGCCGTTTCATCGAACGCCGCCTACTTGAGCAGTAGAAATTCTACATCTAGGAAATATTTTTCGTTTTAGCGCCGGGAGGATAGCAGTGTTTTAATATTTATTATAATTTATAAACTTTTACATAGATAAAAAGAAGAAACCTTTTTGCCACCTTCTATTCTTTTTTTTAGTAAATTATGACCTCTTTTAATGTGGCCAATAAGAAACGGGAACATTGACGACACTTTCTAAAGCTGTGATCATCAGGTGCAGTGATGAACGTCCGTCCATTCAAGGGCGTTTATATATATATATATATATATATATATATCTTTGCCCTTGAAGAGACATATTCTGCTTCAAGACGAAGTCGTCATTGAAGCAGTGATCTGTCTCCGTGTCGTATGATACGGGGAAAAAATAGACGTGTCTCCCTTCTTTGTTAATTTACTGTAACCGACAGAACCATGGACCTGCCGGATATTCGACATACAGTATATATACTGCATGTCGAAGATCCGACAGGTCCACGGTTCTGTCGGTTACAATAAAATAACGAACAGGGAGTCGCGTCTGCTTAAATAACATATATGTTCTTAAAAAGAAAGCTATTCTCCCACGATAAAATGAAAACAAAGGTAAATCGACAAATACAAAATAAAAGAGGCGCCGCGGAGAATAGCTGTTTCCTCTTAGAAAGTGCCTTGGCACGCGTGAATAAATAGGGGGAGGAAGTGGGGAAAAATGTGTGGCCTACCTCGCCAAAAAAGAATCAGTCGCGTATCCACTCAAGTTTTGATATGACAGCTACCTTCTATGATTCAGTAGCCAACGTTTAGGTGGACAAAAAATTGACCGGGTAGTGATTCTATTTCTGGTAAATTTAGAGCGGCGTCAAAACTATTTCAAAAGCGATAGTAAATTATGTAAACAGTATTGAATTACTCCAAAATTCAGTAAAGGGAAATTCGATGAAACAGCGTCAAGTGATTTGATGAAACGGCGTTCGATGAATCGGCGTTCGATGAAATGACCACTTATTTGATGAAACGGCGTTTGATGAAATGGCGTTCGATGAAATGTCTGGTACCCCTTCCAAATCTGTATTGACATAGAAATCTCCATGCACCAAAACGTCCGCGTACCGAAAAGTCCTTGCACCAAGAAGTCCGTGAACCGAAATGTCGGCACCGAAACGACCTACACCGAAACGTCCTACACCGAAATGTCCGGATCCCCAGTCTGCACAATCCAACAACCTTACGAAGTCTGAGAGCCATTTAACTCTCCTGGTATTTTTATTAAATTTGTAAAACGCCATCGGAGATTTAAGCCATAACTGCGGCGACTGGCGGCTTTATAATAATATATGAAAACAAAACATATGCAAACTTTCAGAAGAGCGGTTGTTGAAAGAGGTAACAAACTCACACTACCCCATACCCCTCGAGCTTGAAACTATGGAACTGAAGGGAAAAAAAAGAAAAGAAGAAATACGGGAACAGAGAGTGTGTGATTCATGCTGATAGCGAGGGTGGGGAGGGGGGGGGAGGGAGAGCACTTAACGTTCTTTTTTGTTCAGGAAACCAGGAACTCTGTGATAACGTTATTGCCCAGAGCTTAACGTTTTTTGTTCTGGAAACAGGAATTCTGAGATAACGTTATTGCCCGGTTCGAGGTTTCGAAACGGACAATGGCACTTTAGAGCCTGCTTGGGGAATCAACGCAGTGCTGTGACGGCTTCATATGACTTATTGCTCTGTGGCGCGCATCGCTGCATCAAATCTGAATGCCACGTGTCACTTTTCCAAGCACTGAGTCACCTCTGATGTCTCGTGGTATCGAGGCGCTCGAAGAGGATGTGTGTGTGTGTAGGGGGGGGGGGGGGATTCCATTGCGTTCTTTCTTGTGTTTGAGTTCAATGTTTCAAACCCAAGTCTGTAAATAACGGGGAGGCTTGGGGGTAAGCTTCGAAAACCAGACAGCCTATTTGGCAGGTCATGATTGGTTTGAGCCTGAGCTACGAACTATGTGCATAATAAAATTTCCGAAAATGTTTGTACCCTTGTTTTTATCTCTTTCATCGCCTCATCTAAAAATTCTGGTTTCCTCGTGCGTAAATGAAACCTTTAAAACAATAGTGAACTTGTATGTTCCCTACTTTAGACAAGCATAGTAGCACAAGTGTGACACAAATAGGCTCGCACACAAAGTCACTGAGCCAGAAGCTTTCTGGTTGTCGCGGGGTAGCCAGCACTGCATAGAGTGGGTGGTGCACGAGAAGCACTTGATGTCAGAAGCCCGTTCAATGCACACTTGCGCCGTTCCCTTGAAAGCTCAGCTCGTCACTGAGTGGACTGTTAGAAAGCACGTGCGCAGTGTGCGGAGGCATGTTGTTTCGACAATGTTAGACGCCGCTTTGATATTATAGGCGTGTTCTTCGCGCGTGACATGGCCTATGCAAAGAAAATAATCGACCGGGCAGCACTGTGCTTGTGATTGGGTGTACAAATAATAAAAACAAACGTGAAATAAACGCCGATTCAGTGCGCGAGACCCACGCTGTCAAACACGATGAATGCGGGTGCGGACCGAAAGGTAAGCGGAGGGCGGCTTAGACTGGTCCACTGATTTAATAACTCTATTTTTCTTCAGGTGGTAATTGGCAGGCGACGCCTGGTGCGGAACGAAAATGCGCCGCCAAAATTGAAGCGTCGGGTATGCGTAATTCGATCATTTTTGGTTTTTTAAATTGTCAATTTACCATGAATACGTTAGTGCGAATGACCGAACGCTTCAATTACTTGCAGAAAATGGAAAACAACAGCAACACCCGCGATGTCCACGCAGCATCGACATCTTTTGGCAGCAAGCTGTCTTTACCTGGTCAACTCAAAACTGAAAACAAAAGGAAAAGAAAGGTTGGCATGGCTGCCAACCTTTCTTTTTCTTGCTGGGAAAGTTTGGAAATGGTAGGAAGACAGAAAGGGGGGGGGTGAGTTTTGGTCTGACGCCGCTGTGCACAGCAAGACTGGGCACAGAGCTCAGACTTTGGCTTAGCTTTGTGGTAGACTCTCCAACACGAATATATATATATATATATATATATATATATATATATATATATATATATATATATATATATATATATATATATATATATATATATATATATATATATATATAATATAACACAGTCTCGTGTAGTACACGCCGCGACACAGTTTGTGCACAAATAATTTTCACGCGAGGCGATTACAGAGAGGCACATCAATGTGCCAATATTGTTACAGTGGATTCTAAATCAGAAAAAAAAAAACAGATCCGTCGCACTTGCTATTTGTACTCGGTATTTATATATCGATTCATATTTAAATTTGAGGTTTCTACTATTTCAATTAAAGCAGACGTGGCAGCGCAGGTCTGAGCCGCTAACCGCGCAGTTTGTTCAAATGTTCCCGGCGCCCCCAAGCTGCGACAACTCGAGTTCAGCGCAAATTCACATGCCGTAATTCGTGCCATCCTGGCTTCGTTCAATCCTCGATTTCACTAGCGATCCTCAATTTCACTAGCGATCCCCAATTTCGCTAGCGATAGAAACGCCGAGTTCGGTTTGGGAGCGACGACTTCCCCAGAACCGCGCTAAAAATTACGCACAAAAAGATGCCCGGAAAGCAGGATGCACTTTTCCCCATGCCTGACACACCAATTAGGATAGTGTTTTCCTCCATGGACGAAGACGATGAGCCGAGGGCGCCGAATACGGCAGCCGTGCCGGCAGAAGCAGCTGCGATCGGTGTGACTCGGTGAACAGGGTAACAGTCCAGTAACGGCGGTCGGTCATTCGGGCGGGTTCAGATTCTCCCAAATGCCCGGATGAGGGTAGGCGGCGCTACACTCGTTAAAATGGCGCCGGCCAGGAAGCCCAGCTTGGAACGGTGTATACACCAACTCATGTTTACAAACAAACCGGAGCGCCCGCAGCGCCCCTAGCGGACGCCACCGGCGCCGCGCATGCGCGGTGGGGTGTGGGCAACAAGCTCGCCGTCGCCCATAAACAAACCATTGAAATGCGATGTTGTCGGCGTTGGTGTGAGTCCCCCTGCCCTTTATCGCTTTCGAATTGTTGATTCTACGTCTTCCTGGCAATGTCTGACTACATGAGCGGCGTCAGCGAAATTAACGAGGCTCGTTACACCGCAAAACTTCGCGTGAATAATCTGACATGCGGCGATTCATTCCGCGTGGACGCCGCAGAATGTACGCTAAAGCCTGACTCACATGATGAGATTTTGCTCGCAATTTTCAGTCGCGACGTCGCTCGGGCTGCAAAAGCGTGAACCGTAGCTGAGATGGTCGACGTCGATACTGAAAATCGCAAGCAGAATCGGACGAAGTGAATCAGGCATAACAAGTCGGTGATGGCCGCTGGTAACAATAATCAACATCTCCTTGTATCTACTGTTTACGTGGAGCCTGCTTACCAACCTTCAAACTTAAGTCTTTTGAGGCCTGCACTTACTTCTTATCGCAAGTACCGGGCCAACATTTCGTCTACGGGCCGGTGTCGTCTAAAAGAGCAGACGACAAGCAGAAGCGTTTGAAAGAGCAGACGACAGTTCGAACGATCAGACGGCCGTTCGAACTTCAAGACGCACTGAACGTAGTCCGCAGGTGGGCCGTACAACTTGACGGTTTTCCGGCGTTTATGTTGGAACAAAACAAATAACTCTGATGACCACAAGTATCCGTGAATTCAATCCAAAGTGCTTCCCGCCCAAGCAATTGTGGTCCGGCGGCGTCTGGTTTACCATTTTTACGGCACATCTCCACGGTCTCGGACGAACCGAGAACATGAAAACTGATCTTCAAACCTTTCTCGACTCTTTTAGTACAGCCCCTTTCGCGGCGGTTTGACGAAAAGGCATGTCTTCGTCAGGTTCCTTTCAAAACAACGCAGGAATACACGCCTCATATGGGGCCTTCCGCCCACAGCCCCAGACCGGAAGTGCGACCGACGCGCCACCACCGCGCCGTGACGTAACAGAGATGAGTTCGTGTATACCTTGCTACAAATTTGTATATCAACATTACTTCCTTCAGCCAAAAGACCTCAACTGTAGAGACGAGATAACCTTATTACGCTGGAAGGTAGAATACGTGCCTTACGCAAAGTGCCAGGAGCGCGCGCACGTCAAAACGCGGATAGTGCACAGCAACCAAGCTCTCTGTGGTCAGCAGCTTCCGGTCGATTTAAAGTAATTATAAAACGCTTTGATTAAGCGGGGGATTCGTGAAACCGTTTATGCAGTTTCGATCGATCATCCGAGCCTGATCGCGCTGCGATTAGGTCTTCTCATTTAAAATCTCAGCGAGGACATATTTCGAAGCGGGCTTGTAACGAATCAGGCGATTATTTGGAGCTGAAAAAACGGTTCCCTAAAGTTCTCCATTTTCCGGTAGCCCTCGATAAAGCTCCCGCCCGCGCTTTGAGGACAGCGTTCGCAAACCAGGTAATGCGAGACTTGGAAAAGACACGCGGCAACTCCTTTTCCAAGTCTCGCGTTATCTCTTTTCTTTCTTTCTATAAATCCCCATACAGTACGAAAACTACCTGCACTATAGTCGGTGGCGCAGTCGAAGCGTCGCCTCCAAGCTCCAGCACAAGCTCGTTGCCTTTCACCGTGCTTTTGCTGCGCGCGCACGCTTGTGTTAACAAGAAAGCTCGCTCTGGAGGCGGAGTTTCTACCGCATTATTAACCTGTTACCGACTAAACAGGCTCAGTGGTGTTGTTTGCCCAATAACAGATCACTGGACGGACTCAGCGCGCACACTTCGGTTCTTTGTAAATTGCACAGAGGTCCATAAACACATTTAATATATTCAGTTTACACAAACGTTGGCTGCTAGGTTTGTTTCTACCTGCTGCTCTGCAGTTTAGCGCAATGTTTGAAACAATGGTTTGAATACTTAGTTGTTTTACATCGACGCTTTGAAACAAGCATAGTCGTACAACCTCGCTGACAGCACCGGTAAAGTTTGAGGTGACCGGGCAAAAGCTCACCGGACGAATAACTGGCAAGCTAATATAGATTCGGTCAAGAAAACTATTGTTTGATTGGCCAGTCGCCGGCAAAATTTAAGCTCAATTATGAATTGTGTTTAATTAATCCCGTGCTTGGCTGAGGCAAAAGCACCCTTGTGCGATCGATTGAGCTGACCAAAGTGGCATGTGCGCCGTACTCAGCAAAGTTACTAGGCGAATTTGACCAGCCACTTCCGCTACACTGCTACTGGAGTGATTAATTATTGGAAGCATAGTCTTTTAGCACGTGCGATAACCCCGCTGTGGGCCTACGCTTGCAGAAAACGACTCCGGCGTATCGTGCACAGAATAGCTGGTGAGAGACGCGTTTTGAGATGAGCCATTGTTTCCACGCCTCTTATGGGTCGTACGTCTTTGTTCCGGTGCACTAATCAGGCGGTGAGCTTTTGTCAGGGTTGCGAGAAAATTGGTGAGCCTCTGTCCAAGGCACGAGCTAGTGTTTGACTGCTATGTCTTTTTCTTACTTTTGCGTGTCGAGACTGGCACAAGAAACAAGACAGAAGATAAAGCATAGATGGTGGCAAAGGTCTTTACTGTCTACGCTGAATCGGCGCGATAGTCAGGAGCATACTAATGGCATTATAATGAAGTTCGCATGGAGCCACTAAAAAGTGGCTCTCAGTAATGGCCGTTTTCTCTATAAATGAAGGTAACGTGACATAAAAAAGGTACGCTAATACTACACCGGAATTTAAATAATATCAACTCTAGTAAATGTTTAATTTTCTGACCGTCTGGAGAGGTAACCTCGCCCACGTTCTGTAATACACGACGCCACTAGCGGCTCGGTGATGACTTCCGAGAACGAAGTATCTAAGCTTTTACTTCGAGAGAGACGCTGTCATTTGGCATTCTAGAACGGTTGCTTCGTAACTCTACTTTCTCCACTAATGTTTCTTTTTGTTAATATTATTGGCGCTGCAATGTATGCACCTATTCAAGTGCTACAACTT
Organism: Ixodes ricinus; assembly: GCA_037355805.1. Taxonomy (NCBI): domain Eukaryota; kingdom Metazoa; phylum Arthropoda; class Arachnida; order Ixodida; family Ixodidae; genus Ixodes; species Ixodes ricinus. The sequence goes on along the minus strand of JAZHYW010005133.1, from coordinate 13,651 downwards.
GTATCTACTTGTTTTTTAAATTATGTAAGCGCACCATTTCTTGTCGTTTTGCCTTATTTGGTGGCGATCGATAACTGAAGCACATGTAGCGAAATTGAAATTTAGCTTGCCTAACACTTTCGTTAATGTGGTTGCAGAGCAGGGGCTTCCTGGTCCAGTGGAAGGGACTACCTAAATGGCAATGCACGTTGGAGCCATGGCGGCATCTCAACGCACAGTGCCTGACCGAGTTCTCCAACCCAACTAAGCCAGCGCAGAGCCGCCTGGATGCAGTCACAGACAAGCTCCTCTATGAACTACAAAAGAAGCTCTCCAACCCGAAGAAATGCAACGGACTTGTAAGAGTTGAGTTTGAGCTTGATATCTTTCGGTGGGTCTTTCACGAGGTGGGCACTAAAATTGATGGTGGTTGGTTACTCTGCGAGGAATGTGATTTTGAACGTCTGAACTTGCCGGCTGGGTGGTTTGAACGGGATAATAAGTTGGGCGGCTCTGTTGAGATCCAGTTTCCTCTTAGGGTGAGGGGTGTTGTTCGGCGTCAGAGGGCTTCCAGATTTTTCGTGAACGGGTTCCCGCAGGAATACTTGTGCATTTTTTTTTGTAGCCAGGGGAGTCACTTTGTAGTGGGAAATGGAAAACGACACCGACAACGTTGTCCGCGTGACCTTGGAGTCAAGTCTTCTCAAATTAACACTGAACAACCGTATGATAAGAAAAGTGCACCACGAAAAAGAATTGCTGAATAACTCGTATGTAAAAGCAATAGAGAGATACGTTTCAAGGTTTGTAAACCCCATAACTGAGAATGATGCACTAGAACAGAGGTTACGATCACTATGCACATCAGTTGAAAGTCAATACAAGCGAACAAAAGGGCGCAATAGGCCAATGTTTTTACAACAAGAACGTAGCATAACCGTTGACCTCGGCACTAGTGTTTGTAGAGAAACGTGTGATAACAGCCCCTCTCAAGATGTCGTGGCATCTGAAACGATAGTCCACATGTTGCAGAGAAGGCTAGACGAAAAAACTGCTGAGACTAACGAGCTTAAGGGTGAGGTTTCCGGGTTAAGGAGTACCGTGGAGCAGCTGGAAGCTCGAAATGACCTTTTGTCTCAAGATGAAAACCTGTCCTCGTCCCTCATGTCACGTGGAAGTCCACTAAATAAGGGCAAAAGGATCGGAGAGCGTAGCCGGAAAACGGACCAGCGAAAACTTAAGGTAGTCGCCGAGGGCATTGCAACGTCGCTGGACGATATTCTTCCAAGCTTTGGGCTAAGTACGAAGGATATTTTTGTAGAAGACCTGAGAGGACTTCTACACAGAATATCCTATGATGACTCGGGACATGCTCTCGTACAAGCGCATGTCAAGGAACCCTTTCGGGGTGGTGGAATAACGTCATTTAAGGATTTATGCGAAGGAGACATGAAGATTGTCCGCGACGTTGCGATGCTCCTGGATGATCATAGGTGTAGCAATACATTTTGGCAAGCACTTTCGCGTAGCTTGAAGGGCTTGCCATCCGTGGCTGTTATAAACAGCTATCGAGAGTGGCGGTTCCGGGACATGGGGGTCAGGCTTCGGCGGTCGAAATGTCAGTTCGGGAAACCAGACATCACTTACCTGGGCCATAGGATTGACAAAGAAGGCCTGCACCCGATGGAGAAGAACTTGGAAGCCATCAGAGAGGCACCGAAACCAACAAATGTAACCGAGCTGCGCTCTTTCCTGGGACTGCTGACATATTACCACCGGTTCCTTCCCAACATGTCGACCTTGTTAGCACCATTATACGAGCTGCTCGGGAAAGATCAAAAGTGGCGCTGGGGGCCGCGGCAAGAGGAATCCGCGAAACGAGCAAAAGCGGTCTTGCTGACGTCCCCGGTTCTAACATTTTTCGACCCTAACATGCCTCTCAGATTAGAATGTGACGCGTCACCCACCGGAGTGGGAGCCGTGCTGTCGCACAAAGTTCAAGGCATAGATAAGCCGATAGCGTTTCGATCCAGAACTCTCACGCCAGCGGAGAAAAATTATTCACAACTGGAAAAGGAGGCCCTAGCTTTAGTATTTGGCGTCACCAAATTCCGGGACTATCTACTAGGCCGCAGATTTATCTTAGTCACGGATCATCAGCCATTGGTGGGCCTGCTACGAGAAGACCGGCCAATTCCACTGCTAGCATCCGGGAGGATTCAACGGTGGGCCTTGCTGCTGAGCGATTTCCTCTACAGTATTGAATTTCGGCCAGGGAAACAAAACGCAAACGCCGATGCATTGAGTCGCCTGCCAATGCCCCAGCATGGACCACGCGAGGAAGAAGAACTTCCAGAATACGTGTTAACGATGAGCCAGGTAGACGAGACCTTTATTTCCGCTCAGCGGTTGAAAGACCTGACAAGAACGGACGACACGTTGTTACAGACAATGAAATATGTGCAGGACGGCTGGCCCGATAGGTTGCCAGAAAGTTGGTCATTCTTGCAGCCGTACTTTTACAGGAAGCTCGAGTTGTCGGTGTACCAAGGGCTACTCTACTGGGGCCGGCGCCTCGTGATCCCAACCAAGGCCCGCCAGGAGATGCTGATGCTGCTCCACGAATCACACCAGGGTGTCGCTGCCATGAAGAGGAAGGCTCGGTCATCGTTCTGGTGGCCCGGACTTGACGGTGAGGTGGAACTACTCAGTAGAAGCTGTCAAGACTGCATACAAGCCGCCCCAATGCCCCCAAGTGCTTCCCGGTGAAATGGCCAGAAACGAAAGAAAGATGGTCGAGACTGCATATCGATTTTGCGGGGCCCATTGACGACAAAATGCTGTTAATTGTGATTGACTCCCACTCGAAGTGGATGGAAGTTTCTATTATGCGAACCACTACGGCCGAAGCCACAGTAAACCAACTTCGAGAAATATTTAGCAGATTTGGACTCCCAAAGACCGTAGTTACAGACAATGGACCCCAGTTTATAAGCCAACACTTCGAAAACTTCATGAACAGTAACAATGTATGCCACCTCCGCTGTGCACCATACCACCCCCAATCTAACGGGTTGGCGGAACGCGCCGTTAGAACGATTAAGGATGGCCTCGCAAGGATGAAAAAGGGAGACTTAGGAAAGAGGCTGGCACAATTCCTCATCAACTATCGCAGGACGCCCCTTCCAGGGGGTGCATCCCCGGGGGAACTACTACTGGGGTACCGAATTCGGTCACGCTTGGATATGTGTGTACCATCACGCCCCGTGTTCCATGACAATGTGCAGGAAGGAGAAGCCGGGGACCTCGGAGCAGAAGTATGGGTCCGGAACTTCGGTAAAGGCGACAGATGGTCACCCGGCACGGTCACGTCCAATCTGGGCTCAAGAATGCTAGTCATCGAGACTCCAGGAGGAACGGTTCGTCGACATCGGGACCAGGTTCGCTCCAGACATGGCCCGGGGGACACCCAGGAAGGCCGTCAGGACGACTCGATGGACCTTCCAACCCAGAGCCCGGGGCGACCACAAGTGGACCAGGAGCCGGCAAGGCAGCCAGAGGTTCCAGACGCCGGCGTTCAAGAACCGCCGCCATTACGACGGTCTACGCGGACCCGGAACCCTATCCAACGGTTGCAATATTAAGAGAAGAAGAAATGTTGCAGCGTCATCATTCCGATGGAATCCGTCAATGTTACTTATCTATGTTACTTGTTGCTGTCAAGCGATAACACCCTTTTGTTGTGACGCCCCCAAGTGCGGGCTATATCTTTGGGGCTCGTGGGAATAAACTTTGTTATGCACTGGACACCGACTAGAGTGGTTGTTCCCAGCGCGGAGCGCAGACCGCCTACGCGACGGGCGAAAACATAACAGAGAGAGTCTAGACGAGCGACTCGAAATAACAAAAACACCAGGAGCGCCTCATGGAGCGGAAGTTTCGTTTAAGAGAGAGATAGAATATGTCATTCAAGAAATTGCGAATGAAAGGCACATGACCCTCCGCGAGCTTAGTGCTCAGCCACAGATACTTAAAATTGAAGGCGATGGGTGCCGGATTAGTAGGAAAACGTCTTGGACGACACTGTGCTTTGTTGTGATAGAACCGGGGAAGCAACTGCAAGCTCACAAGCTTCACCGCCTTCTGGCACTCGTGGAAATATCGGAAAACTACTTTTCCGTGAGGGAATCGTTTCAGAACCTCGTTTTGGAAATCAACTCTGTAATTGCTAGCCAAAACATCCTTGTTGCGGGAGTTAATTTTCAGATCAGAGTATGCCTGGGATCAGACTTAAAATTTCTTCTGGTGTTGATGGGCTTGCAGTCTGCTTCCTCAAAATTTCCGTGCCCCTTCTGCCGTGCAGATCCCAAAAAGAGAAGTGATCTCGACTTGTCTAGTAGTAAGTTTAATGAGCCTCCTTTAACCAGAACTCTGGGAAACTAAAGTTCAGACTGCGATGCGCTAGCTCATGGAGTGCAGTATGCGACAGTTTTTCAGATTGAGCCAGCTCAAATTATACCAGACGTACTGCACATGCGTCTGCGAATTCTCAACCGCCTTCTTGACTGCCTACTGATTGAAATGGAGGACTTTGATTGTGAGGCAAAGGTTCTCAATCCTCGAGCGAAAACTGACCGTATGGAGAAGTTTATAGCTCTTGTGAATAGCTGTGGTGTTAAGTTTGATGTCTGGCAAGATGAACGAAAGGGCCGCGCGTTCACGTCTCTCTCCGGTAACGACTGCCAGAAGCTCCTAAAACACTTACCAGATAAACTAAAGGGACAACTACACCAGGACACAGAGTCGGCAGTTATTTTTTCGTGGACAACGTTTCGTGACGTGTTAAAACTTTTCGAAAGTGATACATCTGGAAAGGACGCTGAGGAGAAGGCACGCCTCTTTTTTTGTACTTTCATTCAGCTGGAAAAAACTAAAAGGAAAGTCTATGGCAGGGATCGCGTAGCGCCCTATATTCATATTTTTGCGCACCACGCCCCGACCAAGCATATTCGATTTCAGTGTTTGGGATGGTACTCAAGCCAAGGGCTAGAAAAGAAAAATGATGTCCTGAAAGCTCTCCACCACGGTAGATCAAACAAGTGGAGCCCTGCTGAAGACGCGCTTAAGCTTGCTAAGCGATCGGAAGCCTTTTCTCGACTGCCCAAGCACGCGGGCATATGTAAAGTCCGATACTGATTATTAGAAGGGCGGGGGAATCGAAGAAAATCGAAGAAAATCGAAGAAAAAGACAGCGCTCCGCCGCGGACGCAGCGACTAACTGCAGGGAGCTAAATATTGAAACCATGAGCGCTGGGCAACTGCGAACAGAATTACATTCCTTGGGCAAAATAACTACCACCAAATGCCCCTCGAAGCTTCGCGACATGTTGCGCAAAGTAATGAAAGACCCCGTAAGTTAATCATGCTTTTGCTCAATGCCTTGTACATATTGCTGAGTGCTTGTGTTCCGTTTAATATGATTGAAGAGCGAAACATGGTGTAAATTATTCTGTGCAGTTTCCTTTAAACGTTTTGCACCATGAGAGTATTAATTCCGTAAGTCTGACTGGCGATATTTTTTTTGTAATGTGGGATTTGTTTAATGGTGTATTCACTGCTATTTACCACGCACATTGTATATACTGTATATCACCTACCACGAAAGTATGTGTGGGACTTTTTCAGTGAAAAAAACGACAAAAACATTGCTAGAGAAAAATTATGTGGAAACCGGGGTATTTTTGTTTTGAAGGATTTTTTTATTTCCGTCGGCGGCGGATGTTTATCGGATAAAACTACAGGATTCTTCAGTGAAAAAAAAAAAAAGAAAGAAAAAGAAACCAGCGTTTGCTCGAAAATATGTAAAAACCGGTGTTTTGGGGCTTTAACTGATTTCATACTTTCGACACCGGCGAATGTTTATCGGTGTTTTTCGGTTAAAACCGGAAAATACATAGCCTACGGTATATTCAAGGTTTGGCACAGCTAGGAGTTCTAGGCTTTGGGTAGCGGGAATGCGCGTTCATCGAAAAACTTGGATTTCAGATCCGTATCTCGCCTTTTTAGCTGTCTTACCGAGGTTTGAACCCCACGAGGGGCTCAAACCTCGTGCGGTATCTGCGTGTTTTGCCACTTGCCACGCAGCGGCAACGTGTAAGACAGTGATACATTTTAATGGAAACTAAGATACAGATAAAATAACTATTAATTCTAAACCCGGGTTCAAACCTTGAGTACTGTGACTGTGATATAGGCTCTGTTTATGTAAAAGGGATGGTTAAGAAGTTTTCTTCTCGTGTGGTAATTCGGCGCACCACGATCGTTGATATGCTATTTGCAAGCCGTAAACAGGTTGCGCAGCATTCCCTTTAAATATTCGGAGCAATGGCGGCCTACCTTAAAATTAATTAAACTAAAAATGAAAGTTACTAAAAGATAGCTGAGTCCCTTGGCAACCTGTTACTGATGAGTGCAATCCAGTATGGGAGGACGTTTTCTGTAGAACAACGATCCTTCATTAAAACTCGGTCTTTTTCTTCGGGTCTTGCCATATACGCAATGTAAATATTTTTGATCGTCATTTGGCTATGTATAGACGCTTTACACACGCGCCAGGTTGAGCCGCCATAGCCGACCTTCTCTTGTTTTACCGATATACCGAGCCACTGAAATTGGTGTGGACGAGCCTCCACAATGACCAATGCTAAGGCGAAAGACAGAATAAAATCTAAGATGGCAATAACCTGGCCTGCTATGGTAATAATCAAGTGAAGTAAACGTAATAAGGGGAAACAAAAACTGAAGGTCAGTTATGGCGGCGCCCATGCACAGCTGCTGCAAAGCGTCAATAACGTGATCGTACGATTTCTAAATTTTCCCCAAAAAGTACGGACACCGCACCTAACACAACCTTAATGAGTGCAAAGCGATTATTGACCGAGTTTTTGAGTAAGTGAATATAAACGGCTTTCGCCCATTGAGTTACGGTGGCCCCCGCTCTTCTTAGCCGATAGATGGCGCAAGTTGTAGGGACGCGCCGATGTCCACCAAGCTTGGGGATGTAAAGCGCAGCACGACCCCAGGAAAAGACCTGATGACATACAAAGTCCTCAAAAATCTGAATGACGAAAACCTCACCAAACTCATCGACTTATATAATCACGTGTGGTCAACCGGAAAACTACCAATTCAATGGAAACATGCCGACATTTGTTTCATCCCCAAAGCCGGCAAAACCCCAACAATTGAAAATCTGAGACCCTTCTCCCTAACTTCCTGCCTTGGGAAGCTTATGAAAAAAATGGTCTTAACTCGGTTGGATTGGCACCTCGAATCAAGAAACGACCTGGCTCCAACACAAACTGGTTTCAGAAAGCACATTTTGCACGCAAGATACACTTGTACGCATACAACACGACGTATGCAACCTCAACACAGTTTCACTCAGAGGATTGGTAGCGCTCGACATTCACAAAGCATACGATAACGTGAAACACGAAGCCATCCTGTCCAAGCTCGCCTACAATGGATATGGACGACGCATGTATAACTATGTGCAGGATTTCCTCACAAACCGGACGGCCTCCATAAACATGCCCCACGAAACAACTCCCACCTTCTATCTCAACAGGGGAACACCGCAAGGACCAATTATATCACCCACACTTTTCAACTTCGCAATGGCAGATCTACCAAGACACCTAGCTAAGCGAAATTCCCGATCTTCAACACTCAATTTACGCGGACTATATTACGTTATGGACAGCACAAGGAAACCCCGGACAAATCGAAGAAACTCTTCAACGGGGCTGTGATGCGGTCGAAGTTTATACCTCCACAATAGGACTCACCTTATCTCCCTCCAAAACTCAACCACTGGTTCCATCCTCGAAGAGAGGACCCAACCCCGACCGAAAACTCATCAAAATCAAGCAGTAGGACAAGGAAATTCAACAAGTTGATCAAACCAAAATCCTAGGAGTAGTATTTCAATTCAACGGCAAACCGGAAGGATCACTCAACCGCCTTCACGCCCAAATCAATCAGATCGCACACCTTATACAACGGACCACATATCACAGAACGGGACTCAAAGAGCATGATTTCTCCTATACACACTACCATACCTCACGACAACATCTACCCAAATCTAAAAGGTCGAAGCCAGTCCCCGTAAACTGTACCGACTGGCCTTGGGAGTGCCGCGCCATGCGTCCAGCAAACGCCTTTTGAACACGGGAACTTTCAACACCATTACAGAACGCATACAAATCCACAAGGACGGGCAGATATTACGACTCTCAACCTCAAACCAAGGACGAAAAATTTTACTGACACTATACTTCGTTTCACCTTATGTTGTACCGCAGCGAAGGCTAGAAGCGCGAGCTCATAGCGTTGGCAGCCGCTCTTAAAGGGGTTATGACATGAATATTTCGGGAGGTAGATATGAGGTCTCCGTGCGTCATGTAGTGTCCACAACAAGTTTCATGAATTTTGGAGCTCTAGTAATTGCAAAAATCAATTTTCTGATGTTCATCATTTGTAAGAAATGATCAGGCAACCCTGAAAGAATATGACGTAGCCAGCCTCTACCCCTGCCTCCAATAGTCACAACATGGAGTCCATGGGTCACGTGATACTGACTCAGGCTCGCCACGCTCGGCAACTCTCTTCGCCGAGGCACTCTTGCGAGCACAGGCTGCCGCTCTGCCGCATAGCGTCTGGCACCTGATCATCCCCGCGCCTGATCCTCTCCGCCGCATTGCGAGAATGGTCAAAGTATGTTGTGCGGTTGGGTGCTTTAACGCGCAGAAGAAGGGGGCGGCTGTGTCCTTTTTCCGTTTCCCGAAGGATCCGTCGATGCGGAACAGGTGGAAGGTAGGAGTCGCGCGCGACGGCTGGGAGCCTTCGGATTCAACGATTTTGTGCGCGGCCCATTTCACGGCCGACTGCTATGAAGACATCGACGACTGTCGATCTTGTGTCGGACTACAACCTAAGACTGTCCGGCTTAGGCACGGTGCAGTGCCAACGCTGTTCGTCGGTTTACCACCGAACGGGAACAACGAGGTACGTATGTTGCAACATGTGTGTACGAGGAGCAGCCCGAGTGCGCGCGATGATTGATTTCAAGCGCGGTTTCCAGCAAGTTCCTTATGTTTAGGCGTATAAACGAGGTGTTCACTGCTTCGCACTAAGATTTACCGCAGCACAGCTACAAGCACGCACTCAATGCTTAGATGAAATGCAACGAATTACATTACTCCGTCGTGCACCTCGTTCGGGAAGGGGCGAAACTCGTTTAAAAAGACTGAAAAGGAGAAAGCTAACAACAAGTGGTGGTATGGCGTAGTGGTAAGGTGTCTGCTTCATGCTCAAGTGGGCGCGGGTTCGATCCCCAGTGTGGCCTACTTTTTTTTTTTTTTTCTTGAATATTTTGTTTTGTCGAGGCTTTTGGCGATATTAACGCTAATCTTTTTTAGGATAAACACTGAAAAAAAAAGAGAGAATGTTGTCGACGAAACTTTGCAGAACTAAAGTGCCTGTCTGTGATCCCGTGCTGTCGGCGTCGGCTTCGGCTAGCAAACAAGCATCACCACAGGAATAACATCTAGCTTTGCTACACGAACCCTCGTGCCATGAGCCACCTGCAAAGCTTTGAAAGAAGATATTTAGAAGGTCCCAACAAAGTAGTGTTACAACACTCTCGGTAAAGACAGATCGAGTGTTTAAAAAAGGTGTCGCATGACTTGCGAAAATGTTACTTAGATGCTGCCGAATACTACTGAGACAGAAGCAAATTATTTTAAACTCGCCAGATACTGCAATATTGTGAAAACAGCGTACTACGGTGCCTCTGAATACTTTTCAAACAGAAGCAAAAATTACTTGAAACTGACCGGACACTGCAATCATTTGAAAACAGCTAAGGATACAAAGAAGCTGACCATTGGGATTCTTTGTGCTTTACTTTGAACAATATACCATTGATAGTTTCCTTCTGTTCTCCCTAGATTTCATTTTCCCTACCAGTTTCACATCCCTGTAGTGAAGGCATTCAATTGTGCTATTTCGTATGGAAACCTGTTAGAAGCCAGGGCAAAAAGCTGCCCACAGCAAAAAAAAGGGACTGAAAGGAGCGTGCATAGCTTGCTAGTGTGCTGTCTGTTTCTTGGTGCCCTTAGTTGTTCTCTCATAATCTCTTCTCTATATCAACTAACCCACCTCACCAACTGAAGGCAGCTGGAGTTACTCTCGCCCTCTATTCCGATCACTCTGTCTCCAGTTCAACAGTTAATTTCCTTATCCGTTGTTTGCTTTACTCACAGATCGTCGATGAGCCACTGGCTGCACAGTACAATGCTGCAGTGACAGGCAGCATCGGTTTGATGACTACCATGGAAGCGTCATCTACAGAAGAGGCTGATGCTGAGCCATGCACCACATCACGGCCAGTCGAAATACCACCCAGTATGGCATCCAAGTCCGTACAAGTGGCAATAAGGCCTAAATCTAGAAATGTGCGATGCCAGACAACACCAAAAGTTGCATGCACCGGTAATCATATCTGCAATTTCTTTTTTTTTTGAGAATGCAATATTTGTGTGAAGCAATGATTAGAGTTTGCGTCACACTTATTTCACCCTGATTTTCTGAAATTGGTAAGCATTGCTTTTCTTCTGTTCTATTCAGCTGTGCACACTCCCTGCTCTGTAGCCAACCTTGTCAGCACCTCGTCACAAACTGAGGTTGCATCAAAGCCCCATTACTGGCAGTCCTCACCGATACGATCACCTGGCAGGTTGCCTCAACATTACCTCGACAACTTCAACGACCAAATGGAAGAAAGTGTCGCCAACAATGAAGTTGACTTATCGTATGTTCCCTCAGTGTATGAAATAAGTGCAGATTAAGATTACTGTTAATCTAAACTAGACTCTTCGTGACGCATTTCTACCTTACTTTCAGGGTGACCATTGATCTTGACAGCTTCGATGAGGAAATGGAAGAAAGTGTCGCCAACAATGAAGTTGACTCGTCGTATGTTCCCTCAGTGTGCGAAACAAGTGCAGAGTAAGATTACTTTTAATGTAAACTAGACTCTTTGTGACGCATTTATACCTTACTTTCAGGACGACCATTGGATCCGAGAGCGACTCCATTCTATCCACTGAGCGGAAGTTCATTGTACACGAGAGAAAGTTGCTGGCGCTCTTTACGTCATGCCCAAAATGCCACAAAAGTGTTCTTCCTGAGGTCTGCGTCTCTGGGACGTCAGTTAAAATCTGGACGACATGTTCCGATGACCACGTTAGATCGTGGGAGAGCCAGCCAACGGCGGAGAAAACATCTGTTGGAAACTTGATGGTGGCTGGAGGAATACTGTTCTCCGGCCTGAGCCCAAGCAAGACATTGAGGTTTTTGACCTCCATCGGAGTGGCAACTTACTGCACAAGAACATTCTTCCGTTACCAGACGGATCTTCTGTTGCCTGCTGTGCAACAAGTAAACACCAGGATCTAACTCTCTCTGCCAAATAAAAATGGGAAAGGGAAGAATTTAAATTATGCGTAATACACTTTCAGGTTTGGAATGAGGCACAAAAGGACCTTTTGGAGAAGATTGAGCTTCCGGTTGCACTTGCCGGTGATGGGCGTGCCGATTCACCAGGATTTTCGGCAAAATATGGAACCTACACGTTGTTGGACATGAGAGCAAACAAAATATTGCACGTGGAGTTGGTCCAAGTAAGTTGAAACATATCCTTTTCCATTTGTTGTTCCCGGCTTGAGCCTAAGTCCAGAATTTCACTTTACTTTCATGCTCCATTTTCGTCTGTAGGCGTATGGAAAATTTTTTTATAGTCTGCTTTTAGTTTTAGCATGGTCGGCGAAGTTGAGCACAAAGCCACGATAACTCGACATTCTTCGGGAACGTTTGAGTGATCCACACGACTGCTTAGATGTAAGGGAAGACAAAAGACACTAGGACGGTCATGCTGTCTTTCCTTGAATCTAACTTCTGTTACCTGCAAGCTCTTTATTTCACCTATATACGACTGGCTCGTAGGGAAACAATGTTATTCCTGTTAAAGGCACACAGCTGCTACTTCGGAGTCATGACGACGACAGTTGTGCAGTTAGTAAGCGGGACTTGGCACGGATTTGTGAACTTGTATACTCTTTTCACCTTTAAGCTGACAGTGAGGTGGAGGCTATTTGTGTGGCGGACCAATCACTCGCCTGCCTTTTATTGCTTGACATTCCTCTCTGCACGTGCGTATAAACAGAGAGTGTGATCACATTACACAAGGCTGACGGTTGAGCGGTCCGCCGAGCATGTAGTTTCCACTTCACTGTTGCCTTAGGAATGATTGGAGTTTTTTTTTATATAGTGCTTGTGTATAGTGTGTGTGTGTGGGGGGGGGGGGAGAGAGAGAGAGAGAGAGATAGAGGAAAAAAGGAGGCTACAGGTTTCGAAGTGCAGCTATTGGTCAACCTTTCCACACGGTACAGGTTTCAGTTTCCGTAACCACCTCCTACCCTCCCTTCCCAAGAAAGAAAATTCTGGTTGTGCTAATGCATGCAGCAGAACCTTAAATTCAGGTCAAATGTTGAGAAAACTTACACATGTAAATAAGACCTCAATCAGCTATGAACGTCTCGTTCGAATCGCAGGTGAAGCCAACACTTCGCTTCGAGACGTAATTTTTTGAGGGGGTATCTTCTGAAGGTGCTGTCTCTTTGAAAATGGCAGATGTCACTCTAAGGCTTGGTTTCTTATGTTCGTATCAGCCTTGACTGCTCGTGTGTTCTGTTAACTGACATTTTGTTTTGTTTTACAGTCGAACGAGGTTGGGGGCAGTGCCCGCATGGAGCTCGAAGGCCTTGTACGGTCCATACGGCACCTTGAAGGATGGGGAGTATCCATCTCCACATTGGTCACTGACAGGCATTCACAGATAAGGAAGTACCTGAGGGAACAACATCCGGATATTAAGCATCTATTTGACTGCTGGCACGTTGCAAAAGGTTAATTATTATTTCTTCACATAGCATGCTATTTCATTCTTATAAAAGTGTTAACCAAAAATTACTGCTATGGTGCAGTTACAAAAAAAAGTTTCGTACACCTCCGTATGTGCTATTCTAGGGTGATATACAGAAATAGAAGCTAAAAGTGCACACTTTAATCCGTGTTAGGTGTACTCTACTGGCTCTATTCTTCTAAGAGCTTGCAGTGCTCTGGGCTTGACCCAATAAGGCAAAATGAATGTTAATGCAGGTGGTCCGACGTACTTTTAGACACAGCGTTACTTAAATGAAGTATGCTTATAACTGCCTACAAAAGTAAGACGGAATACATAATTTTAGGTACACTATGAATTTCTTCAATTTTCAGGGATCAAAAAAAGCTGATGGCTGCATGCCGTCGCAAAGGTTTTGAGAGAATTGGCTTGTGGACCAAAAGTATCACCAAACATCTGTACCACTGTGCAGCCACTAGTGGAGGAGATGGAGAATTGATGCAGGCAAAGTGGTTGTCAATGCTGAATCACATCGGTGACGTACACACTGGCCACAGTGAGATCTTCCCAGCCTGCGAGCATGGCCCCCTTCACCGCAGAAAATGGATCACACAAGGCAGGTGATTTCGGCATGATCAGAAG
>JAZHYW010005132.1:0-54042 GCA_037355805.1 Ixodes ricinus | reverse complement strand
GTGGAGGAAGGGACCCGAGACGTGTCCGGTTCGGATGGCCGTTTATGGAACACTGACTTGCGGGTGCGCTAGCCCCGCGTGCCCCCCCCCCAATCGTCCGCGCGCTCTTCCTCGTCTCTTATTTCTCAACATCCTGCCGGGCCGGAGCTGGTGTTTCTGCTGCCTCAAGAAGGTAGAGCCGCTGGACAGGCCTGTTGATCTCTCGCCCATCTTGAAGAATAATTCTGCACGCTCGTGGAACTTGATCTCTCCCGGGGAAGAGCGCTGCAATCCGACCGAGTTTCCACAGTAGGGGAGGAGTGTCATCATCATTGACGATCACGACGTCGCCAACCTTGATTGTTGGGGTCGGAGTCTGAGGGCTTTCATGAGCCGACCGCAACTGCAGTAGGTACTCGTGTTTCCATCTACACCAAAAATGGCGTAGGATTGTTTGGCGTAGTTTAGCTTGTTTTTGAAGGCTTGGCTCTGTGGACAGCTGGTTGAACTCTCCTAGTTGATGAGGAATGGCTGTGAGGCGCCTGCCTATGAGGAAATATGAGGGACAAAGCGGCTGTCGCTCTGAGGGATCGGAACCCAACGTGGTCAGAGGTCGGCTGTTTACCGCTGCTTCCACTTCACATAGCAAGGTTTGTAGCGCCTCGAATGTCAGGCTGCTGCGACCTAGTGCTCGTTTTAAGACATCCTTCGTTGTCCGGATCACTCGTTCCCACCATCCCCCCACCAGGGTGCTCTTTCCACAATGAACTTCCACTGTATCCGAAGCCCGCTGCAGTAGTCTTGAACTTCGGATGTGGACAATAGGGCAAGCATTCGTGCGGAGCATTTGAACGTCTGTGCGTTGTCGGAGTAGATAGTGGATGGAAGTCCTCGCCGGGCTACGAAACGCCTGAATGCTTGTAGAAATTGAGTTGCGGTCATGTCAGACACAAGCTCTACGTGGATGGCGCGAGTAACTGCGCATGAGAAAAGGGCGATGTACGCCTTGGAGTTAGACGCTGGAGCGGTACGTACGTATAGAGGCCCAGCAAAATCGACGCCCACTATCGCAAATGGGGTTGCTTCGTGGATTCGGTCGTGAGGAAGTGGGGCGTATGGGGCGGTTTCGGGTGCAAGGCGTCTTCGCCGGCATGGCAGGCACTTGTTCGTGATGCGTTTAACCGTTTGGCGACCCTTGATTATCCAGAAGCGTTCTCGAAGCTCTGTGAGTGTTACTTGGACACCTCCATGCATGAGTCGTCGGTGTGTGTTCGACACTAGCAGGTCAGTAAACATGTGCTTGCTGGGCAAGAGAATCGGATGCTTCACATCGGGCAAGTCATCTAGCTCTTGCAGTCGTCCTCCCACATGCAATAGTTTGTCCTCACCGAGGAACGGATGGAGAGTGCCGATGTTTGATGTAGTAGATGTTGAATCTTTCTGACGGGGGTCATCAAAGGCCTCAGGAAAGGATTCCCTTTGTGTGATGGAGATCCAATAGGTCTCGGCCCTTCTGAGCTCGGCAGACGTCAATGGTCCGGTTATTGATGGCCTGGACTGGGATGAATTCGTGACAAATCGCTGAATCCAAGCTGTAATCCTTAAAACCCGAGTTAGGGATCCGTAATGGTGAAGCTGAAGAACCTTGGGTAGATCTGCTGTTGTAACAGGGTTTGCCGTGGACATCTGTGCTTCTTCATTTAATGGCAGATCGGGGGGACTCTGACGTTCTTCTCGGGGCCAGGTGTGGTTTGGCTGTGATAGCCAAGAAGGTCCGGTCCACCATCGTGCTTCATTTTTGAGCGCAGAAGCCGAGATGCCACGTGTTACGAGATCGGCTGGGTTATGACTGCTTGAGCAATGTGCCCACCGAGTAGGGTCTGACAGACGGTTAATCTCGTCGACTCGGTTTCTCACAAATGGCTGCCACCTTGACGAATCCCCCTTGATCCAGTAAAGCGCAATCTTGGAGTCTGTCCAGAGACTTGTTTGGGGATTGTCGAAGCTCGGAGTTTTCAATACATTGTCGATGAGGCGTGCTCCTAGAAGGCAGGCGAGCAACTCGAGCCGTGGCAATGTAATTGTTTTGATGGGGGCCACTCGACTCTTGCTGATCAACAAACGCGTTGAAATCGCGCCATCTGTATTGATGGAACGGACGTAGATGGCAGTGCCATACGCTTGTGGGCTTGCGTCGACAAAGACGTGAAGCTCAATAGTGCTAGGCGACAAGGAAATAACATACCGGGGTATGCGAAATGATTCAAAAATAGATAATTCAGTGCACCATGCGTTCCATTCACTCTGCGTTTCTTGTGGGAGAACCTTGTCCCAGGGGTGTTTGTTTATCCAAAGCGATTGGAAAAGGGTTTTGGCCCGAATTGTGAAAGGAGCCAGGTAGCCTAGAGGATCAAAAAGTCGGGAACAAACTTGCAAGACTGAGCGTTTTGTTGGTTGTTGGGATGTGAGAAACGTAGTGACGTTTTGAGAGCTCAAAATGATTTCGTCGGTTGTGCGGTCCCAAATAATCCCAAGAACCTTCATTGTGCGCGTCGTGCCGGCTTCATTGTCGTAAGCGGTGCCGTCTTCAAGAAACTGCTGTTCAAGCGCGCTTGAATTCGAAGCCCATTTTCTAAGTTCCATGCTAGCTTCTGCGAGGATCGCTGTACTGTCGTGGTAGAGGCGCAACGCGCCGTGTTCCGTGGATGCTCCAACAATTAAGTCATCGACGTAGAAGGCATCCTGGATCTGGGTGACAGTTCCGGGGTACCTGCTCTCCATGGCCTTGAAATGATGGCGAAGAGTAGCGGCGAGCAGAAATGGACTTGAAGCGACTCCAAACGGTACTCTTGTCATCCGCCATTCAACAACCTTTGGAGCATCTGTGCCTTTGGGAAGTTGGTCGACCCACAGGAAGCGAAGTGCGTCGCGATCATCTTGACGAACCTGAATCTGCAGGTAAGCCTTTCGAATATCGGCCACGCATACGACCTTGGAGCATCGGAAGCTGAGGAGAAGTTGGAGGAGGTTTGCATCCAGCGTGGGACCCTTTTCTAAGACGTTGTTCAACGATGGTTTGTTGGGAGCGTGAGAAGAAGCGTCGAATACTACGCGGATTTTTGTGGTAATAGCATCTCGGCGTATTACAGCGTGGTGTGGTAAGTAGTATGTGTTCTCTGCTCGTTGGGTTGATGGATGCACCCTCTCTGCGTGGTTTTCATTGAAATATGCTCGGATAGTTTTGTCGTATTGCTCCAGCAATTCTGGTTCTCCCTTAAACCGCCGAAGTTGTGAGAACAGTCGGGTTTCTGCGATGCTGCGGTTGTTGCAATCTGGTCCTAGGCCAGCGGTACTTATCATGAGAGGCACTTCGTACCGCCTATTACGCTTTTTTATGCTTCTTTCAAATCGTTCGAGCGCTGGGTGATCAATTCGTTGAGTGTCCGCTGAGTCGGTGATACCCATGGCATCTAGGCGCCACATTTGTGAAGGCTCAAAATCCTCGTTCTCGTCGTTGGAGAATTCACATGACAGTGAAAGGGTGGTGACTGTGCTTCGTGGGTTGCCAGAATGATAGGTATATGTCCCTTGTATCATCCAGCCAAAGACGGTTTCAACTGCCGTTAGTGTCTCGCTGAGGCGTTTAATTTTGCCTGTGGCAATCTTCCAATAGGCGTCAGATCCTATGAGGACACCTATTTCATTCGGGCATGGCATACCTTCTGGCGCTATGTCGGCGCTCAGCATGTTTTCAGAGTGGAGTTGAGCTTGCAGCTCTTCGTCGATCGGATGACTGCTGATAGTGCAGATTTCTGGCACCTCCAATGCTTCCAAGTTGACTCGTGTGCTGGTGGTTCGACCACATAGTTCGATGGTAACTCGTCGGCAGTGATAGCGTGAAGGTCGTCGAGCGTTACCAAACGTGAATACGTTGAGCTCTTCGTTTCCAAGAGCTGTGCAGTTCAAATTTTTGAGACATCGCGACGCACGAAGGTTCTTTGGCTACCGCTGTCCAGCAATATTCGAACAAGAGCTCTTTGATGGAGCGAAGAAGCCCACACTTGGCCTGTCTGAAGCAGAACTGACGGTCCTTGCTTTGCCGCGTTCGTTCGGGCACTAATAACTGCCGCAGAGTTTGGAGTGGAATCTTCTCCAGATTGACCGATGCCCTGCGTAGCTTGAGGGGGTCGGGAAACGTCGCATAGAATAGTTAGGTGGTGCCCTCCGCAAGTGGTACAGGTTAAGCTCCTTGCTGTGCGGCAGGCACGAGCTATGTGGTTGCGTTTGCCACACTTAAAGCAGCAGCGCGCCTGTGTGAGCCTTGATCGTTTTTCCTGGGTCGATATAGCATCCTGGCAGCTCTGAACGTCGTGCTCGGTGGAGCCACAGAGCGGACACGAAGGAACTCGGCGGTGAACTGATTCGTTGGTCAGTGCCAGTGCAGATGGATTGTTCGAGGGGGACTGAGTTTGTAAGTTCGGCTGTTGTGGTGTGCCTTCGGATGCCCGAGTAGGTTGTTCCATGCGTCCTTCCTCTCGTATCTCTATCTGGATTTGAAGAAACGTCATGATAAGCTTGACTTGGTCGTCTGGGCGCCATTCGAGAGCGTTGGGGCTGTCTGTTGTCGCGCTTTCCTTTATTTTCTGGCGGTACATGAGTGCTAGATCTTCGGGAAGAGCTCTCATCAGTACACGATGAAGAACCACCGCGTAGTTGTTGGGCGGAACATTCAAGCCTTCTAGAGACGTTGTGCGGAAGCGAATGGTGTCGAACAGCTGACGTAGTTGGGTGACGTTTCTTGAGCTGCTTATTTTCGGGAGATTCAGGAGCTGGTTGATATGTTCGTCGACCAAGATATCACGTCTTCCAAATCTGTCATGAAGTGTACGAACAGCAAGGTCATAATTCTGCTCGGAGAGACGAATGCCTTCGACAGCCCGCTTTGCGTTGTGAGTAAGGTATGTCATCAGGTACTTAAATTTCTCGATGGGAGGGAGATCGGGATTTCTGTGAATCGTGACGTCAAAATGGTCCCAAAATCCCTGCCAATCACTGATGTTTCCGGCAAAGGTAGGTACCTGGAGTTTGGGAAGGGCGACCCTTCGATGACTGCCATGAGCGGGTGCTGTAGGGACGGTTCCGGTGGGAGGAAGGCTGCTCAAAGTTTCGGTTGTGGGAGGGTGGCCGCTGTGCTGCAGTGTGTCGGTTGGGGTGCTTGCAACACGTGTGTCGATGATCGTGGGTTGGGATAGTTTGTCCAGGGCGTAACGGAGGCGCGTGATGCCGTGGCTAATCCCCGTGCGGTAGTCTTCTGCTCCCTCGATTTCGTTTTCCAAGTCGTCGTCGGTTGTCGATGTCAGGATATCCCGGTCCAGGTCGGCTAGGCTTGTCTGCTTCTGGATGAGATAGTCGAGCGGGAGCCGCAAATCAAGCTCTGTTGTGTCCGGGTTCTGGATAAGAACGTCCAGCTGGGATATCGTCCTGGTGACGGCGGAGCGGACAACGCCGCGGGTCCTGCGTAGGCGATCCATGTCCTCTCGAGGGGTTTCGGCACCAAATTTGTGTGGAGGAAGGGACCCGAGACGTGTCCGGTTCGGATGGCCGTTTATGGAACACTGACTTGCGGGTGCGCTAGCCCCGCGTGCCCCCCCCCAATCGTCCGCGCGCTCTTCCTCGTCTCTTATTTCTCAACACTAGCTGCCATTGTCTCCACTGCGTTCGTAGAACGCGTTCGGAATGTGAAAGTCAAACGCCGGACTCCGCCGTTTCGCGTTCTATAACGCGTTCGGTGAGTGCAGTCGAGACAATGGCAGCTAGCCTTATGCCTACCCACTATTCGTACCAACCAGAGCTTGGCGTTCTGACGTCGGGCTCTCCCTCTTCTCCTCCCTCATTTTCTCGGCGCATACTCTGTTGCAACATAAGGAAACCAGCGAGCAGGGACCCTAATCTGGACACATAGCGAAAACGTCGGCGAGAATTCCGGCGGCTATGATCGGAGGGCTCCAGGGTCACGTGCGACGTTGGCCAATCATGGCCGCGGGATTTCTCGCCGACTTTTTCGCCAGGTGTCCAGATTGAGGCCCTAGGCATAGCCTCCTATATACTGACAAAGCCTGGCAGATCGCCACGAGAAGCGGCCGCCGAAATGGAAAAGGTGGAGCGGCAGACAACGCATGAGAGGAGAGCCACGAGACTGGCGCCCCGCTGCGGCGAGACGCCGAAACACACTCTCTCCCGAGCGAACAAGCGTGTTTCGGGTCCTCGCCCGCTAGCAAAAGCTGTGCGCTGACGTACCAGGCTTGCCCGAGTAACAGCTCTCTGATGCTCTGTGCTACCAGATCCTCGCCCATCTGCGACCGGGCGCTCTATGGCTTCGCCGTCGAACTGCGAGGCTTTGTGAGTATAGATGAAGCTATGCCCTAGGACAAGCTCCCCCCCCCCCCCCCCACCCGCACACACACATACATACAAATCCTTCCACTCTTTTCACTTTAGAAGAGCGAACGCTGGGGAAGAGGCAAGCGGGAACTCGCCTCTTCTCTGTTCAGAGTGGAAAGAGGGGAGGGCTTCGCGGGAAGGAGCTTGTTCTGCTTTTCTTATGCTGCAACAGAGTGTTAGTTATAATAATAGAATGATGTCTTTATTTGTTTCATTTTAGAAACGGGAGACCGGAACAAATAGCTGCAATTGCAGCTTGACGAGTGTTCGGGCCCCTTTTACAACAGGCGAAATCAAACAAGCAATAATATACAAAAAAGAAACATTTAGTACAGCATTGAAATGAAACATACGGCATGTCACTTTAACGAAAGCACACAAAATACAACAAAAAGACTAAAAAATGTAGCATTCAACGCAGAGCAGTGTGAAGACACCATACTCTATCCTACCGTTTGAAAAACAAACAAAAAGTATATAATATGCAAGTATCTCCGCCAGCGTCAAGGCATTAATAATCGAGCCCTTAACAAATAACTCTTTTGATTCGGCATACAACGTAAAATACAATGTGCGCAAAGGTGTGACGAGCCTTTTTTAATTTTTGTTTAGACGTAGTTTGTATGAAGAAGAATAGGCTAACGTTACTAAGCTTTTAAAAAATACACTTTTCAATTTCTAAACACTTCATGTAGGTGACAAAAAACCTGTACTGATAAACGATGTGAATGGGATTTATAATAAATAAAAACAATTTTTCAGTGTGATGATAATATATTAGCAATAGCATGCAAAACCTTTCTTGCGAAAGGAGAAAGTTTGTTCATGTTTTATCTTTGAGGTGCTTCCCCAAATTCAGGTTGGGGGAGGGGGGGACTATTTTTCTTATAAATTATAAAAAAACGGAGCTTATCAGGAGTTTTGTCAAAAAATAAACAAGATAGGGCATGTGCATGGAATTCCCCAACTTCCGGAGAACATAAGTGGGTGAGCCAATTACTTGGAAAATGTCCAGGTACCAGTACGAGTTGGATACGAGATAAGGTGTGTAGTTCAGAACAGAAGAAAGAACAAACCTCGCTGTCAGTTCAATGGGAGCCGTGTCCCGGGTCAACAAACCAAACAAACAAACAAACAAAAACACACACAAAAAAGAAGCTGTATATATAGAGATTTTTTTTTCCTGGGAAGTTTGGCTTTTTTTTATTTAAGCAATTCGGGGTTGTTCGGTTCACCCCGATTTTGATAAAACCGCCTCACCGAATTCTCATGAGGTCGATGAACCCCGAGTTTGCGGGTTTCATCGGTATTCACCGAAAACACGGAACTTGAACTTTGACAAGGTTTCGGGGTTTTTTTTTGATGATAAATACCAATTAATCTCGAAAATTAACCCCAAGACGGTTTGATCAAAATCCAAGATATTTGTGAAAAGAAAAACAGAATTGGAGCTGTCCTTGAATTAAAGAAAATGTGAAACTTCTGGGGAAGGAAATCTTTATCTGCAGTTTCATTTTCGATTTCCTCCACGCACACGTACCATTAAAAATGTCGCCCCCAAATGACCATAAGGGTTCACAAACAGTGTCATCATGGCGAGCAAAATACTGGCCGTGACGTCACGGATGGGAATCATAAGTGGACGTCACCTCTGGCTCTGCAGAATGCTTTGAGTGCGCGAACACTGGCCCATAGAAAAGCGCTTTCGAAAATCACACACTGGCGGTCACGCCTTTGGTAGCATTGAAGCCAACTTGTGATGAAGGATGTGACTGAAGTCGGTGCAGTAGCACCTCTGGCTCCATTCGAGCTTTTGCCCTTGACAACACTTCGTCGAGGGCGCAGCTCACGCACTGCGGAAGGCTACGCCCGTGTACTGGAGGCGAAGCTTGACGCTCATTGGCTGGTGGAAAGGTCGCGTGATAATAATAATAATAATAATAATAATAATAATCTTTAATAACTAATTCTTAAAGTCAGGATAAAGTTCCAGGTCTTGTCAAAGCCTCAAGGGCTTGTGGGACTAGACCCAGCAGCAGCAGCAAGCATATTAAAAATGTTCCCATTGTCACGTACACACACTCACACACACACACGCACAAACACGAATCACACACCGATGATAGCTTCAGCTCGGCGCTCAAGTTCACATTTCTGTCGGTCTTGAAAAAGAGCGGGAAAACACGTAGTCTCATCAGAAAAGTATCGCACATATACGCACATGCACAGTAGCTCGAGAATACAATAAAGACCGTAGTCGTATCGAAAGCAGAAGCAAACTGCCAAAAACCAACTTACTGCCTAAAAAAAAAAAAGACGCGCACGCATTTTTGCAGATTTCTTTTTCTTAAGGAAAAAAAGAAGCTTTTTATACTTTCAAAAGGAAAAAGATAAATTATATTCGCAGTCACAGTTACTCTTAAAATTACTTACAAGATAGTTTTCAAAAAAGCTCTTCATGCTTTTCTAAATTTTTCATCAAGAAAAAAAGAAAAAAAATGTTCCTAGTAAGATACAAAATATTTCTTCCAATCACGTGTCCAATGATTGCTCAAAACGTGTAAAAAACAAAGTGAACTGAAAAGATTACCTCATAAAACTAAGGTGGAAAAAATAAGAAGATAGAATGTCACTGTTTCATCACATCAGAGAACATGCTTCTCAGACTTTTTTTCAACGTTTTGTTTGAGTTAATGGAAAGCAGAGATTCTGGAAGATCATTAAATATTTTAGGCACATAAAATGTGCGCAGACTTTCACCATAGTGGGTTCTCACCCTCGGAGTGAGGAAACGTGGAACTGATCTGAGTTCGCGAGATGGACTAGACTCGAGTTTGAAATCACTTTCCCAGAAATGCCGCCAGATGACAGTTTGAAGAAAGAGCGAGTAAAAAGATGGCAACTCAAGTGAAGCGAAGAGGTTGGCGTTGGATGAAAAGTCGCTGTTGTATGCGACACTTTTTAGAATTCCTTTTAAAACTCGGTCGATTCTTAAATGCCAGGATTGTGAACAATTGAAAAAGATAGTTATGCCGTACCTTAGTATGCTATAAGCTAAGGCGTGCATTATGTTCCTTCTCACTGACAATGGTATAAAACCTTTAATGTGGTACATCATGCACGACACACTCCTCAACCGTTGACATAAGTGAGACATGTGACTGTTCCATGCAAGATCACAATCAAAGTGAAGACCTAAGTACTTTACTGAACTAACATATTCGACAGGTCTACAATTAAAACATGGACAACTGGAGTTGTGAAGGAATAGTGGAAAAGTCAAACTTACATTTTTTAAAGGACTACGGAAGCAGATCAGTTTCGTTTTTGAAGCATTTACACGTAGCTTGTTTGCCGAAAACCAGTCAATTATTTTAGTTGCATCTACCTGAAGCATTTCCATCGCACGCTGGTAGACTAGGTGTCGGGAAAACAAAACGGTGTCGTCCGCATATTGAAAAATCGTTGCATTTGTCGTTACCGCAGAAATATCATTTACGTAGAGGTTGAATAGTAAAGGAGACAGAATGGAGCCCTGCGGAACTCCGGAAGTGAGGAAAACCTGAGAGCTGCGGACATTGTCTACTGAAACAACCTGCGTACGATTGGAAAGAAAGCTCTTGATCAATGTATGAAATGGTCCCCGAAAGCCAATTCTATAGAGCTTGTCTAAGAGGATGTTGTGGTTCACGGTGTCGAACGCTTTGGCTATATCAACGAAGAGGGCACACACATACATGTTCTTGTCGAAGGAAGAGTGCACGATATCTGAGAATTTCTCAAGCAGATTAGTGGTACTACGACCAGCGACAAAACCATATTGACTTGGCGAGATTATATTGTATTTATCGAGAAAGCCGGACATGACAACGAAAATATGTTTTTCTAATATCTGTGAAATGCAAGATAGTATTGAGATTGGCCTGTAGGACGACACTTTGTTTTGTGCGCCACCTTTGAAAAGAGGTACAACTAAGGCTTGTTTTAAGTCATCAGGCACATTACCAGTTTCTATAATATAATTTACAAGAACAAGGAGCACGCTCTTTAAAGACTCATAGTTCCGACACAAGTCTCGAACTGTAAGGCCGTCTACACCCGCCGACCTGAATCGCTTGAATCCAAACAGGTACGAGCGCAACTCAGTTTCTGTCAGAGAAGGAAGGAAAGCAGACTCAGGGTGAAACGGAATTCCAGGTGTCAAATCGTCCACACTATCAAGCGGCACAGTAACAGAATTAGCAAAAAAATTATTAAACGCGTTTACAGTAGTCACCATATCAGTCCCAAAATGTTTCCGTAATGCTTCAGTTACATTCTTTTTTACATAGCCACGAAGCTCATTGACGATAGTCCAAGTTTTTCGAGGGTCCGAGCGTGCATCCGATATCTTTTTAGCAAAATACGTTCGCTTCGCTGACCGAATGAGGGCATTGACTCGATTTCTTTGCATCTTACAGTCTATTTCGAGAGAGACATTGTTGGGGGACCGCCGAAACTTCTTCCACAGTTTTTCTTTGTCAGTTATAGCTTCAAGAATATCTGGGGTGAGCCAGGGCAACGTGGGTCTTCGTTTCTTGACGAACACCACCGTTTTCGATAAGTTTCGGAAATTTTCAAGGATGGTTATAAAAGAAGAGTACATATTAATGCTGTCAACGGAGGATAAGAATCTTTCCCAGTCGTATTCTTTAATAAGCCTATCAAAACTGCACCAGTCAATCCTCTCAAGCCGACAAATTCCTTCAATTTGATGAACTGCAGTAGAAATGAAAACACATTTGCAGGCCACAAAGTAATGATCAGCAATCTTTTGCAAAATTACTGCGGAATGGATGGAAGCGTCGGAGGCTCGAACATCAATGTGGTCAAGGCATGAAGATACAAGTTTCCCATTTAATACTTCTTCTCTGGTTGGAGATTCAATTGTAGATGTTATGCCATTCTCAGCAAGTATTGATAAATATTCACAAACAAGTGAATTGGAGATCTTGGTGGTATCAATATTCATATCTCCCACTAGACATAAATTTGTTTCATTAGAAAATTCCCCTAAATTTTCTTTTAACTCCTTTAAGAAGTTGGTGCAGCTAGACGATGGAGGTCTGTATAGTGCAAGCAAACATACTGTACGGTTTGAGTTAGAAATCTTGAGTGTCAGACACTCCGAGTGCTGGAATGAAACCTCAGTTTGAGTTGCTGACCAGGGTTCTTTTATAAAAACACAGATTCCGCCGCCACGAGCATTTTGGCGAGTGTAGAAAAAAGATTTAAAATATTGTAGTCTGAATTCCGACATATAGTCCGCACTTACATTAATTTCAGTTAGGACAATAGCGTCGATTTGGTCACGTATATCGTGAAAAATTATCTTAAATTCATCCCAGTATTTTCTAATACTACGAATGTTAACATGTATAACAGTGAAAGAATCGGAAGAAAACGTAGAAAACGAGCCGTTAAACGAAAGGAAATTGGGGCATTGCAAAAAACTAGCCATGATTACACGATGAGGTCTAGGTCACTTCGCTGAAGAAGCCGTACATGAGGCGAACCTTCTTGTTTTCTAGCGAAGATTTTTGCGTTTTTAACCCAGACAAATTTATAGCCCCGTTCCTTTCCGCGAGTACGAGCCAACCAGAAAAGTTCTCTGTTAGATTGCGTTAGATTGTCATTGAAGAACACTCTTTCCGGTGAGCCGTCGGTAGACAATAGCCTCAACTTGCTCCGAGCCTGCATCCAACGTTCTTTAACTTCTATGGACGCAAACTTCACTAGAATAGGCGGATTGAGAGCTCGTTTGCCCGATAATCTGTGAGCAAAGACAACGTCAGTTGGTTGATGTTCAACAATCCCGAGCTTGTCCGCCAACCCCGCTACGATGGAAACAGGAGCTTCGCCAGAGGCGACTTTCAGCCCGTGTATTTCCATATTTTGGCGGCGACTATTTTGCTCAGCTTCATTCGTCTCCATTCGTAGGCTTAAGATGGTGTCAGCCTGCTCGGTGACCGTGGCCTTCAGAGCTTCTACCTCTGTGCGCAGATCGTTAATATCCGTCGTGTGGGCAGATACCGAGGCTAAAAGGCTGTCATAGTTCTTCTCTAACGAGGTGATCAATGTTCGTACCTCCTCTATCGACGCCTTCATTTGGTCAATAGAAGGCTTGAGGAGTAAAAGCTGTTCCACTTGTCCAGGTAGCTCGAGTAGTGCATCTACGCTGGTCTTGAGTATAGACAAAGTGTCCAATTTCTGGCTCATTGCCGCGATTTGCGTCGCGAGAAGGGTGGAGTCGCTTTGCGAAATCGCATCATGCGTCACGTCAGCGGCTCCTTCTAGGTCAGAACGGTTGCTCTTGGAACGGCAAAGCTTACATCGCCATTTTTCTTTTTTTTCTGTGTTCATGGTGGCAAAGGTGGAGTCGGCTATGCCGGAGCACGTTTTTCCAATATGGTAATCACGCTCGCACATTGAGCACGTCATGTGACGACCGTCTGGTGAAATGACCTTCCGGCAAGCCTCACAAACGAGGGACATGGTCGCAGGATTAGTTAATCGCAGAAAGACAAACGAAATAAGTGTAAGTGCAACACCAGCTAAACAGAGTAGCGACAACAGCTTGGAACAGTCACCGGAAATAGTGAAGATCTAAATGATGGTAGGTTACCAGCAAGGGAAGGGTGGCGATAGTAGATTGGCGTAACTGCAGTGCTGAAACGCCCAGGGCTGGTGTCGAGCCAGGTCACGAACAGCAGAGCATTGATGATCGCGCAGGCGTGTCAAGGGCATCAAGCAAGCGGTTTCACTGGGGCCGGCCGGCCGTTGTGGATCTTGGCGGGAGCTTGCATCATGGCGGCGATCGTGTAGGTAATCCAATGATCACATCAGCCGATATCTCCGCCTTCAGTAGATGGAATGACGCCGAACTATTCTCCCAGAGGGCCTCTTCTCCTTGTGTAGATGGAAGGATGTCACCACGGGCTTGAAGTCATCGAAGATATTAAAAGAAACGCAAATATTGACACCGACGAAATGAGTGTTCTAGCCTGGTGACTTCGTCTTCTTCTCTATAATAATAATAATAATAATAATAATAATAATAATAATAATAGGTTTATTTCCAACGAAAAGGTTCAGTGTTGGTGGGGGCTTTGAAACAGCTGTGATACGGCTTGACTATCCTTGCCCCCGCATACGGTTCTGCGCTGCTATGGTTTCCGAACTTGGACAATGAACACAATCAGTAACCAACCAGCCCAAACAAAAGTTTTATTGCCCCCATAACTTCAGCAGCCACACGCAGCGTGCATGGAAAAAAGTGAAATACACTGAGAACACTACACAAAAAAGAGGTTGAACAGTCGGCAAAGAGATATCGGAAACTAGAAGAAAATAAGCAGACACTATAGCAAAAAGTCACTTGCATACATCGTTGAAGGCATCTATAACGAAAAGTCTCTGGCATACAATATTTAGGTGACAAGGCGAAAAAGAGCAGTGCCTCACAACATTGAAGGAAAACCCAGAAAAAATGCTCTACGTTCATTATTTGTACCAGTGTTGTACGGAACGGCGTTCCAAGGAACGGCGTTCCTGGAACGCGTTCCTTTTAGGAGGAACGAAGGAACGCCGCCGTTCCATTTTGCATTGGTGGAACTGGAACGGGAACTCGTTACATTTTTACGGGAACGGAAGTAAGAACGGCGTTCCTTTTTCTTCGTCCGGTGGGGTCATTTTTATTTTATTTATAAGAGGGGAATGAAAAAAAAAGTATAAAAACAATATATTTACGAAGAGCCAGATGTCGTAAACGTTTTTGTTACTTAAGGTTTATTTGGTGGGGTCCTCGTTTGTTAACAGTCGGGGGCAGGAGAGCAAGTGTATTGATTCTCTTTTCAGTGCCCGAGACTGTGGTACAGAAATCAAAACATTTAGTCGAAGGAAAAGACAGAAAAAGGGACGTCTCAAACTCAGCTAGTTTCTTTGCTTCCATGAATCCTCATACACCAAGAAATCTAAGGCCGACTGCAGCCATCGCTGAAATTCTACGAAGAAACCAGTTACACCAAAAGAACAGGTTACTAGACATCAAACATACCCTTGTATCCCAAACATTGGCCAGATGCACAGAAATTAACCCTCCTTCCCTCTCCTCTTCTCTCACCTTCAAACTGAACAACGAGTCCAACCTTCACGAAGAGGGACTGGTAGTTTTCAAGACTGATCCTTCAAAAAGCCCTACCTTTTCCTCCACTTGCTTGTCTCGCTGACAGCAGCATCGTCAAGTAACTGCTGTTAAGTTCGAACACGGGAATTCGTTAGATTGAAATGTGTGAGGCTGTTGCAAAACGCTCGTGCAATGAGGTAATAGTACATTTGGCTCGTCTGCGTAGCCCACCACAAACATGTATATGGCAAACGCTGAGGTTTTTAAAGTGAATATATCAACAAATGAAACCTCGCCTCTGCTTGTTTTCTTCTCCTGGTGTCCTTCTATCACGGCATCCTAATTTGTATGTTGCTGTTTAATGGGATAGATAAAAAAAACTTGGTTTGATCTAGTTAAATATTGTAATTAGCAAAATACAAATGTAACGTATATGTAACGACACGTTCCATTTTTTAAACTGTAACGGGAACGAGTTCCTTTCTCGCAGATGGAACTTGTAACGGGAACGCGTTCCAAAAATCAAGAGGAACGAGGAACGAGCTTTCTCCGTTCCTCTTTTTTAGGAACGTGTATGCCAACACTGATCTGTACAATATACAAAACAAGCAGATCTCGCCTTTTACAAAAGTATACGCAGAAAATACAGACAAAACACTGTTCAATCGTGGCCGATTTGCCGAAAGAGTATCATGTGCCGCAAGCGTGCTACCGATAGCGTGTCAAGTTCTATGTTGTGCATATGAACGTGGTTAAGGATGGTCGGTAGCGTGCATGCTGTGCTATAATGGCCGTCATTTGTTCCAAAAAGAGGCATGATTGCCGTGGTTGCAGTAGAATGCGTGTTTGGTACGAGTGTACTTTTTGTGTCAGCCTTCGCTAGATGTTCGGTACAAGATGATGTACATGCAAAGTGCTTTTTTCAATCATATATTTTGCGCAAAGGCGATTTCTTTCAGACAAACCAATATTTTTAATTACACCTAGTTGAGTAAAAAGTGAATCCGTTGATGCGAGTGGGGCTTTGCAAGCACTTCTTAGTATTTTTTTTTTTTTGCAGAATGAATATTTTTTGGCAGTTAGTAAAACTAGTTGTGCCCCATGCTAGATGAACCATTGTTGATATCGGAATAAATTAATGAATTATATATTAACAACTTTACATTAAGTGGAAATATGTGTTTATTGTAGACGATATAACAAGCTAACAATGCTGGACAATTTTGTCATAATGTAATTACCGGGATCGTCCCGTGACACTCGTCTCCTGGGGAAGAAAAAACCCAATGTTTTTAAAAGGAGAGACTAACCTCAATTCTAGAAGAGTTTAAACAAATGGTCTTGTTAATGTCAACATCTTTATTCTTTGGGTGAAATCAACTGCCTATCAATCAACTGCCTTAGGCGGTATCACCAGTAAAAAGTAAACTAGTGTTGTCAGCATAAATAATGAACTTTGTTGATTGGCTGAGATTCACAGTGTCATTTACGTAAAGGTTGAATAAGAAAGGGCCACAGATGGCTTCCCTTTGGAACGCCTGACCAAATGGATTTTATTGCCGATGAATGACCATTAATGTGTAGATATTGCTGACGGGAAGCACAAAACATGAATTTATAAGTAATAATAATCGATCACGGAATCCGCGGCTATTCCTCAATTTTTTAAATATAAAATTACAATCAAAGATAGTCAAAGGCTTTCGTAAAGTCATTGAATAAACCGGAAAGTTCATTGTTTTTTTCAAATTTTTAAGAACATATTTTTTTCATGCGCAAGAAGCGCGTTTTAGTGGACCGCCGTCTGCGGAAGCTAAATTGAGATGAACTTACTATATTATGATCATCTGCAAATGAAGTCATTTAAGGTAGTAAATTTTTTTCTAGGCCCTTCAGAAAACACTGGCGAAATTGAAAACCGGTCTATAATTTCCTAGTTCATCTTTATTACCTTTCTTAAATAAAAAAAACCGTTACTTTAGCCAGCTGCATTCGCCAGGGGAAGAAACCATCGGCAAGGAGAGGCTAAATATAGTGAGTCAGGCAAGGGGAAATAGTATCTATTTCGCTACTTTACAGGCTTCCACCTGTAAACCATCGGCGTCATAACGTTTACTGTTTTTTAATGCACTGAAGACAGGTAATGCCCTATGTCCAGTGACGGGACTTGAGTGAACATGGATGCCCTATTTCTAAAACGTATAAACTTGCAAGCATCTGAGTGTGGGGTGTCTTTAGCTAAACTTACGAAATACTCATTGGCATACATCTCGCTAATGCTTTTCCTGTCGCTTCCTCACAATCGCACTTTATCGTTTCAACTTGTTTCCTGGGGTACATGAACGATTTAGAACAGAGTTCAGCTTTTTCCATAGTAATAATGGCTCTAATATCTACATCGCCGAAAAGAAATCAACAAAATATGTTTCTCAAGAGCGTTTCAAAGTTCTCTTCTGTTTAACTGGTTGCGATGAACTTTTGAAAAATAGAAAGTTTTTTACATCTCCTTTGTTTTCAAAATTTTTTTATATATAGCCCATTTTTGATGCGAAATTTTTCAAGTAATTTCTTCGTAACCCATAGGTTTACGAATTTTCCTACAAGCTACTTCTTTATTTATATGGAAAACAGCTTACATAGAGTTTTTTTTGAAATTCATCTCATGAACATACTGCACGCTTTATCTGGATCCGTTTCACGTAGGACGTCGCTGCAGTCCACAGAAGGAAGTTTTCGCCCGAAAGTCATCCAGGCTATTCCTAGGCGTTAGATTCTGAAACTTTACCAGCATCGGTTTGTTCTGTCTTTTATTTGTAGTTTATCTTTACACACAAAAAAATATACCAAAGTGGTCGCTTATGTCTGTTATTACTACGCCAGATTTAGTTTGTGATGCTCCTGCAAAGTCTCGTAATAAACAAATCAAGTAGCGTGGAAGATTCAGTAGTGATCCTAGTAGCCAGAGGTATCGTGTTCTATACATCCGCTTGCTTTAATTAGCATGTCCATCTGTCTCTTTATCCGAGGCTTCAAGTAGCATGTTTATGTTGAAGTCGTCGCGTACTATACTTCGTCTCACCCTACGATGGACTAAAGGCAAAAGCTACGAACCGTCAGATCCAATCACGAGCCACTAGAAATTGCGTGGTATTGTGCTTTGATGCACGTATCAGGGCCCGCGTCTCGGATCACTGATGGGAATGGGCGGCAGTGGTTCGAATCGAATAGCAGTGAGTGACTCAACGATGTTACATTGCAAAAAACCCACGACGTACAGGCTGTTTGCAGTGTCGAAGCTATAGAAATGATGCAGCGTTTTTGGGTTCGGAGCATTATTCGTCCACCCCTAATCAATGCTAGGCATGTCATAGTTTAGCGTGGAACGTGATTGGACCTGGCGGCCCGTGGCTTTGGCCTTTAGTCCATCGTAGGGTGAGACAGAGTATAGGATTATATTGCATCTATTTTCATTTGCTAACTCAAGAAAAGATTCTAGGTGAAAAAAATGCCGTAAATTTACGAGCAGGCGGACGATAACAAACTGCGATGACACTATGGCCTATCAGTACAGACAGCATCCCGTAATTTTGGTGAACACAGCTAATAATCAGTGAGCATCTCGCAAGACATGCTCTCCCTATACAAATAAAAAATTTGTACAAGGAGAGCATAACGCTGACTGCCTGATTCCGGTAAGTATGGGGAGGTTCTGGAAAACCGCCAGGCTTTAAAACCCGACTAGCGCTAGTATCTTCATTCCACGAACTGCTGTCAAGATTATTATATGCCGCGTGCTGAGCTATCACGAGGAAGAGCGCCGCTCACGTAGACGGCGTGCTCGATAACGTTCCGGAGCGGTACCTGAGCGTTGCACGTGTAATGCAATTGCCTAGCAATTTGCGACAGAATTTTTACGTGAAGTCGGTGCACGTGTGCGGGTATCGGGGCGTCTTTCCGCTCCTCGCTTTATTCTCTCTCACTCGCTCTCTTCTATGTGTCACGTGGTACAGTTAGGACGGAGCAAGGAGGAGCACACGGTTCCCCTAGACAACAATGGCTTGGTCATGGATTGGTGACGTCACCCGCTGGAGGCCAGCCCGTGACACTAATTGGGAAACTGCTGCGTGAGCGTTCGGCTAAGACGCGCTCGTTGAGTGAGCACTCGAGTCGCAGCCAGAACACTGAAGCGGCACTCGTGTTCAATTCGCGTCCCTCGCCGGCCTCCAACAAGTGACGTCACATATCCAGCACCACCTCCTCGTTGGCTAGATAATCAATTTGTTTTCTTTTTCATTTTATTTTCTCGTGGCGGCTGCCATGTTGAATTTCGACGTGGCTATGGGAGAAAAGAAGCAAATCACTTTATTTGCGCATTGGAAGACGCTAGAATTCGAGAGATTCGTGCCAAAATAGTTTTTTTTCTATAGATTTTTATTGCAGTTATACTTAAACTATTTACTTTAGATTTGTCTGCCAACCCAACTACATTTTATTTCAACATGGCTGCCGTCAGGCAAAAACGGTCCATAGAAAGATTTTATAATTCGTTCTGTGCAGCCTTTTAGAAAAGTCGTTTTAGCAAAAGATTCATTATCGTCGCAGAAAATAATAATAAAAATCTTTATTAGAAAAAAATGTATTCTTTTCTCTGTATATTATAATTACGTCTAGTGCCTGATGGAACATGATTTATATTTCTGGGCAGCCAACCTTATCTGTGGCAGCATCATACTATACCCGTATGCTAGGCCCGTTCACACTCTGTGACCGAGTTCGACCGAGAGAGACAAAACCGGTTTTCAGGCGCTTGCGATCTCTTAGGACCAGCTCGGCTGCAGCGGAGCTGGTCCTACAGAGATCGCAAGAGGCTTAAAACCGGTTTGGTCTTCTCGGTCGAACTCGGTTGCAAAAGTGTGAACGGACCTTAAGGCCTTTTTCAAAAACCGTGCGTTATCGTTGACTAATTGCAGCTATCGTCCAACCTATATCAAGGGCTATATTCACAACCAGAAACAAAAAAATAACACCCGTGGTCTAATCCTAAGCGGAGATATCGTATATGTCCCAAACGATAAGTGCGTACTTTTATATTTCGTGATATTTAAATTTTTTTTTTAAATTGTATATATGTATCGTACAATGTTTTTCGACTAATTCTAGAATTCCCTACATATACGGTGGTCGAGTAAAAAGAAAAGAAACTATTTTCGGAAACAAAGTTCCAGCCATGGCGGACGTCCGGGATTACAAAGAAAACTAACATACTAAGAGCAAAATAAATAAATAAAATGTACTAATTATCCTCTTAATCGGGGAAAATGAACACACGTTTATAATTGCAAACCTCCTGAGCGTCATTGAAAACCACAAAATAAGTCAATGTTGGGAAAAATTAACCGCATGGTGGTTAATTCTTTCTAAATTTATTGTACCTTAGGTGCAATAAACGTGCAGCAGGCGGAAAACTTGCGATCCGAAAACACGAATACTTATTTTATCGTCCGTGTTTTCTCATCGTCAGCCTGTGAACGAGGGGGAATTTTAGGGCACCTTCACGGAGGCTTCAAACGAGCTTCAATTCTTCCTAAACGTGACTGATTTAAGGGCTTTCAATGACGCTCAGCAAGTTTCTGATGGAAGTCATACGTTTCTTCTCACTACTAAAAAGTTTGTTCGTCCATTCTAGGCCATTAGCTTGCTGATGAGTGCGTTTTTGTAATCCGTGACCTCCACCGTGGCTGGCAATTTGTTCCCAAAAAGATCCGTTTTCTTCAATCTCTCTATTTGTAGTTTTTTTTTTAATATTTGCAAAAATACCCTAAATATCTGCCTAAACAAAAAAAAATCTTTATTGATTAAAAAATCGTATTAAGAGAAAAAAAATGTAAAACCCTAATTTCTCTAGTTGTGGGCTTCGTCATATGCGGCTGGGGGTTCCAGGTTTACTCGCCCCTAAAAGATAAGGATCTTCAACGCGACGGTTCTTATCTCGCCCCGTTATCTGGGGCCAGTCTACACACGACCGCGGACGCCGACGTCGAGCCGCAGCTGTGCTAGAACCGGGTAGGTCTTCCCAGCTTCCAGCCATGAAAGTTCCCGGCGCCATTATTGGGCTTGCGGCATTTGTCGTCTGCGCATTCGTACTCCGGCAAGGTAAGGTCAATCTTATTTACAACGCGAATCAAAGGAATCGATGGCTGTTTGAATTCGGGACCGCATAAATCGGTTGTGGAGGCGAGCTACAATTGTGTACAGAGGTTGCCCAAGATCTTGCAATAAGGTTATCAAAATTTCACTGAACAAACTTGCCCGAGTAAAAAGTGCGAAATCAAAAACCTCTAACGAACGGCTCTGATCAGACGCCGTTCGTTAGCGGACGACCGGCGCAAGTGGGAATTTCAAGTTCTTCATGTCTAATCTTTTTACTCAAGTAAGTTAGTTCAATTAAATTTCCATTACCTTAATTCCCGTTCTCCGAACATCTCTGCAAAATGTTTGGTCGAAACGTTCAGAAAACAATTTAACAATTAAGAGGCACCCACAAAAGCCTGCGAGGCAAGCATCTGCAAGTGCTGTGGCGGCGTCTGCTTTGCGCCTATAGCAGACGACAAGGGGGAGTGTAATTGCAACCTTGAAGAGTAATTCCGCCGCATAACGTAGGCCGGGTACGCGCGGTGCTTCCGAGTGCGTCAGCTATGTGGCGCTAGGGTTACGGAACGGCCAAGGCTGCCGTGTTATAGCAGGGTTCATTGCTTTCGGATAAATTCGATTAACTCCGAAAAACATTCGCCGGACGAATTTTCGACAATTCTGGATTTATCCAGAGAACTCCGAGATTTCGAGGTCACGATGGCGAAATAAAAGTCTAAGCAAGACGATATTCTACGAATAATAGTTTGTCAGAGCACAGCGTTAGTGGCTCTGAGAAAAGACCGATTCTATGGCGAATTTTACCGGTCGTTTTGGAGCGCGCCGGGATCGACTTTTCTGGAGCGAGCCTATTTTCACTGGGCGGTCAGGATCGAGACGGACATGTTCCACTCGTCGTTTTGGATCCGCTCTCACTTCAGATCTCGTTCCGGATCTGAGAAGAGTCGCCCCGTCAATTTCGGAGGATTCGACCGGAAGCCAGCCTGGCCAGCCCTCGGCGCGCACGCATGACTTCCTTTCTCGCCGGGCATCTCACCTCGTAAGAATTCGTAATGGTCGTTCGCGAAGTGGCGCCCGCTTTACGGCTGCTGCTGCTGCTTGGTGACAGTTCGTCGTCAAGTTGCTCGAGCAGCTCCTCCAGCAGCAGCGATGACGAGGATTGCCTGAATGTCCAGCATGATTTCGACTGCCTTTCCTGACCTCCGCAGAAGAGGCCGAAATTCGAGACGCGCTTGGACACAGTTCACGAGTATTTCGATGAAGAGGCAAGTGGCTACGCTGCTGGACATCGCTCATCGACACGCATCTTTCACATCATGATTAACTTCGCTCGTCCGTTGAACACCTGTTGTTAGAGCCGCTATTGTGGAAACATGTGCTTCGAGATCCGGACCGCGGGAAGGGCTTCTGGTCAAAGTGTCCATCGAGACGTAATGTCCGTCGGGTCAAAATGTCCAACAGGTGACGTGAGCCATGTGTCGAAATGTCCATCGAGATTAAGTGTCCAATCGGTTTCAATTGTCCGCCGAGTGGAAAGGTACATTGAGACGAAATGTCCAATAGGGTAAAAATCTGCACAGAGCCAAAACTGTACATTGGGTCGAAATGTCCACCAAATCAAAATGTTCATCTGGTCCTTTTTTTAAATTTTATTTGCAAATTTTGGATACGCGACAAAAATATTACTAAACAGGGTTCTCTCGGAACCCAGAAAACAAAAGTGACTGAGAGCTCCGAAACTACAAAGTGCGAAACATTAAGATGTCATTGAAACTTTTTCTTTTTCCCTTCCGCGTTTCATGCCACCCTTCTTCCGGTGTATGACCAGTTGACCCAGTGACAATTTGTCCTATGACGAATTCCCTGTGACCAATAACCCTGCTGCGAGTTGTCCTTTTACGAATTGTCTCAACGATCGCCCCAACCCCTCCGCTCCGCGCGGTTCAATTTAAGCTTCATTGTGCCCTGTTGTGTCCGGGGACCTTGTGGTGTGGTGAAGTGCAACATTGCTTGAGGCAACAGCGTTCCATTTGTTCTCGAGCTCTATTTTAAATCTTTCAGCTGCAATGGTCATTCTGTGCAGCTCCGTCCACTTTCAGCCGAAGCTAGCCCATTCATGTTCCAAATTGAGCATTCGGCATCTTGTTCCAACCATTGGGCACGTTCTGGCGGAGGTTGAGCGGGCCGTAATGTTTCATTTTTCGAATAGAAAAAGCTGTTATCTCCAAAACATCCGGCACAGAAAAACATGGTTTGTCACAAAATTGAAAAGTCATTCAGATTTGCGGAAGCGGTCAGGTTATGACCGTTCGTGCGAGAACGCGTGTCTATACATACTACATGTATACAAGTCGGTATCAGTACAAGTGTTCGAATATGAGTCAAACTGTCTAACGGGTTGAAATGTCCAAAGGGACAGAAATGTCCAGGGAGTCAAAATGCTCATCCAGGGCCAAATGTCAATCGAGACGAAATGTCCATAGAGTCAAAACGTTCAATATTGGACATTTTGACTCAATGGACGTTTCGTCTCGATGGACATTTTGATGTGGAATCCTTGGCAAGTAGATCCCCGGGGAGGTTAATGACGGGAAGGCATCCGCCGATCTCGGAGGAGTGGTCATGTTCCACGTAACGTCCCTGGATACATCGAGGGACTTTAGTTTCACTGGGGACCCGAGAGGGGGTGGAGTGACTCCGTTCAAACGGCGCGCTCTATCTCGGATCTGGTCTACTGATCCCGGTGCGCTCCAAAACGACAAAAGGAATTCGCAATCTGTTTTTCTTTCATCTTCGACCATTGACAGAAGATAGCTTCCCGTTTATCTCGTCAAGGTTCGTTTTGTACGATGGGCCAATATACTTCTCGACCGCGACGAAAGTCACTGTTCCCGTTTCCAGTTTGGAACGTACTATTTGTGCTTCCTAGAGGGAGGACGGGTTGGGTTTTTATAACAGGGAAGGATGTGCATCGGTAGATTTCATAGGATGGAGAGGGCAGCTGAATATTTTATGCGTTAAAGGAGTTTCCTCATTTCAAAGTACCGATGTTTATTTAAGTAACACTTGTTTCCAAGATATGTCTTGGGACAGTTAGTATACTGCCAATCGCAAATGCGCCAATGCGAAATGCAGCTGCAGAAATATCTTTCGATACCGGTGATTTGTTTTATGAATTCAGTGTGCATTTTGTCCGGACATTATATATACTTTTTAAGTAAAAATAAACTCCGAATTTCGGGGAATCTAACAAAAATAAACTCCGATAAACCCCGAATTTCGAACTCTAAATAATCTCCAAAAAACACCCTCTGAATTCGAAAAACAAAGAACTCCGAAAACACGGAATTTTAGTTATAGCTAACAGTGTCCGTGATATTGTTAAGCAATGACGGAACACGTACAGGAACATGACTTGAACACTATGCTATTCACGGTTCACTTATGACGCAGTTCTGATTGGCCCCCATTAACATCGAAGCGTGGACTGCGTCCTGATATAAAGGGACACTGACAGGGTATTTATGCTTGCCAAGGTTTTTATTTGTACAGGTCATATGAGAGCCCAGCTACCCAAAACAGAATATGTGTGTTCAAAATTCGTTTTTTTTTTGTTTCCTCCCAAAAACCGCCCATCGAGAACTGGCCGGTTTGAGTCGAGCTCACTCTCTTCTCCGTGGTCACGTGTTGTTCAGATACCATGAGGATGTGTCAGTTAATTTGAGTGGTGACTCTAGAGTGTCGGCCTCTGTGTTTTTACCGTCTCTGACCTATGCACGTTGGACTCCATTGTGTTTGGTACGAGAAGCAACAAGGCGCCTGGAATTGATAACATCCGTCTTGCCGATTTGTGTCGAAACTTTGACGCTATCAAAGAGGTCCTTGTGTGCATGATAAATAGCTTTTTGTTGTCCGGGGTCATACCTGCAGATCTGAAAACGGCGCTTGTTAAACCTATGTTAAAGGGAGGAACGGCAGATAAGCACGAATGCTACCGTCCTATCTCAATCCTGCCATGCATGGGAGAAATACTTGAAAAACATCTGTTCATTGTGATGTCTAGCTTCATTGATAGCTCTGACATTCTTTCCCGTAGTCAGTATGGCATCGTGGCAGGAAAAGGCACACAGCTGCTGCTTGAAGACTTCCGATTTAATTCATAGCGCGTTTGAAAACAACCTTTTCCCCTGGGCGCTATTCTAGGACATATCGACAGCCTTCGATACGGTTAGCCACAAATTGCTCCTTCAGAAACTCTATAATTTCGGCTTCTGTGGCCCCTTCTTCGATATACTGGAAAACTTCTTTATCGATCGCTCCCAAATCGTATCTGTCGGGCATTTTAAAACTGCACAGGTAATGATAAAGGCTGGTGTCTCTCAGGATCCGTCTTCTCACCGCTACTTTTTAACCTCTATGTCATCGATATTTCCACCAGAGTATCTTGTTGTGCCATCTCTCAATATGCAGACAATCCCATACTGGTATCCTGTCATACCAGGTATGATAATGCCGTACGGCTATTGCAAGATGGCGCGACGTGAATAATGAACTGGTTCGGCGAGAATTTATTTACAATCAATGCGTCCAAAACAAAACTGGTCTGCCTCAGGAACTTACTGAAAAAAAAAAAAAGAATCTTGGCTTCCCAGTAGCATTACACTACTCGAGTTGCCTTGAGTGTGAGTGTCCTCATCTCGGGTACGTTCATCACGCGAAATATTTAGGTGTGTTATTTGATTCTGACATGTCATGAAACTCGCATTTGTCGTCCGTTTGCGGGAAACTTCTGAGTGTAAGCTGCAAACTTTTTTAATCATAGAGTGCGTTTTTCTTGCATCTACGCAGCGCAGCAAACCATCACAACGTCATGTGGTTATTTATTGATCTTGCGGGAAGCGTTTTCCCGCAAGATTTAGTAAAGAAATTTTATTGGTGTATAACCATAAATCAAGTTCGCTCCAAGGCGCGTGACGTCACATGACGTTATTGGTGTCGTGGGAAGCGTTTTCGGCGGGAAAGCTGTTACGTCACGCCGCGGTGGTGGCGCTTCGGACGCACATCCTGTCTGGGGTGTAGAGCGGAAGTCTCAGGGACGGGCATTCCTGTGTTGTTTTGAAAGAAACTAAGCCTGCCTTCTCGTCAAAACGCCATAACTGGGGCTGTACCAAAATAGCTTGGAAATGTGTGAAGATTAGTTTTATGTGTTTTCTGCCTGCTCGGTTTGTCCGAGAACGTGAATAGGTGCCGCGGACAGGAAAACCAGACATCGTCGGACCACGATTGCTTGTGCGGGAAGCACTTTGGGTTGAATTCACGGATACTTGTGGTCGTCAGATTTATGTGTTTTGTTCTGCAAGAACGCTGGAAAACCGTCGAGTTGTCCGGACCACCCGTGGACCTCGTTCAGTGCGTTTTCACGTTCAAACGGCCGTCTGATCGTTAAAACAGTCGTCTGCACTTTCAAACTCGTTCAAACTGTCGTCTGTTCGTTCAAACGACAACGGCCAGTATACACCAAAGATTGCGATGAGAAGTAAGTCTAGGCCTCAAAAGACTTTTAAGTTTGAAGTTTGCTTGGGGTAAGTATGCTTGGTGTAAACAGCAGATACACGGATATGTTGATCATTGTTACCTGCGGCATGCAAGACTTTGGCCATCACCGACTTGTTATGCCTGA
Source organism: Ixodes ricinus (assembly GCA_037355805.1). Lineage (NCBI taxonomy): Eukaryota > Metazoa > Arthropoda > Arachnida > Ixodida > Ixodidae > Ixodes > Ixodes ricinus. The sequence continues at coordinate 27,628 of JAZHYW010005132.1, read as the reverse complement.
TTAAGTTGGTCCGATTCTGCTTGTGACTTCCAGTATCGACGCCGGGCATCGCAGTTACCGTCCACGCTTTCGCAGCCCGAGCGACGTCGCGACTGAAAGTAGCGAACAGGATCTCATCATGTGAATCATCAGGCTTTTGCGTCCATTCTGCGGCGTTCACGCGGAACGAATCGCCGCACGTCACATTATTTGCGCGAAGTTTTGCAATGTAACGAGCCTCGTTAATTTCGCATCATGCCAATAGAGTGGTGAACCATTGCTAAGAAGAGACAGGACCAACAATTCCAACGCGAAAAAGAGCACGGGGAGTCACACCGACGCCGACAATGTGACATTCCAATGGTTTGTTGACGCGGGACGCGGCGCTTTCTGCCCACACACCATCGCGCATGCGCGGCGCCGGTGGCGTGCCGCTAGGGGCGCTCCGGTTTGTTTGTAAACATGAGTTGGTGTATACAACAAGGCAGATCGTGTTCACGTGCACCGCGACCACGTTACCTTACGTCGCAGTATTGCGTGACTCCACGATTTTAAGCCTTGACTTAAGGTCACGTGACCACACCGCGTAACGTCGGCTCACGTGACCACATGACGTTAGTGAATAAACAATGTGTTTTACACTCCCAGAAACGACCGCTTAGCCTATTCGGAACAAATGTTAAAGATTACTCCGTAAAAGGACACTAACACCCCCCCCCCCCCATTTTTTTTTGCCAGAAGATTTGTTTTGGCGTTAGAAGACTACTCAATCAATATTTTGTAACAGCGCCACATATATTTTAATAAAGTAAAAAACCGCAACTGCTCGAAACCGAAACCGAAACTGAACTGGGGAGGAGGAACTGGGGAGCAGAAATATAGAGGAGAAAATTACCGGAAGTCACGCGGTTGTGCTTTTTTTTCTTTTTTCGATCAACCTATTTGCAACATTTTAGAAGCCACAAAAAATGGGTGCCTTATTTTCAGTCTATTTTTAGTACTGAGTGTGTGCCTTCGATGACCCACGACTTTGATTATCTTTGGTGGTTGTATCTAAACCATAGAAAACGGCTCGTGACCACAAAAAGAGAGTGAGCGCGACTCAAAATGGCCGGTTCTCGATCGGCGGTTTTCGGGTGAAAAGGAAACGAATTTCGAGCCGTAAATTCTGTTCTGGGTAGTTAGGTTCTCCTGTGGCATGTACAAATAAAAACCTTGGCGAGTATAAATACCCGGTCCGTGTCTCTTTAAATACTACATTCACTGTATTATAAAACTTTACAGACAAAGGTCGCTACCATTTTTTCGGCTATGTCTTTGCTCGCTCACGAGGCGATGATCGCAACGTTCTTTGTTCAGGTTCTGCAGCCTCTGCCAAGTGCGCCTTTCCTAGGACAACCTCGTGCTTCAAGAGTCACCTAAATGACCTAACCGGCAACTTGACCGACCTCACCAGGAAGCAGGGCGCCGCGCTGGAGCGCTGCCTTGACCAACTACACAGGTAACAGCGCCTGATATGGACTTTCCGGTGTTTATTTTTGAGAAAAATCGGTGAGTGTTTTTCGACCATTATTCTCTTTTGAAATATAGGTTATTTCGATAATTTGTTTCGAACGAACGCCTGAAACGGTATAATTAACGGTAAAAAAAATGTAATAAAAAAGTAAGTTCATGTTTTTTTTTCTCATATCTAGTGAATTGTGATTTTTTCATTTCATTTTTTTCTTTTAACACAAATGCTTGTTTATCGGTGTTACTTGGTTAACAACGATTATGTATTTCACACGATGGATGTTTGTCACGCCGACAGGCAATCTGCGGCCTACCATATCTTTCTCCTTCATTTTCACGTGATCCGTCATTTTCACGTGACATACTTGTTTAATAAAACTCTAAATCTAAAAAAATAAATTATGTTTTAGTACTTGGATAGGTCAAGTGTGTTAAAATAAGAGCTTCTTCTGCGAAAAGTTATTTTATCACAATATTTAGCCCGAAAGACCCATGTGGATGATTCCGAAACGATGCTCTTATTTTTCGGGTCGCCGTTTAGAAATAGAACCCTATATTTCGGAATCGCTCCTTACTCAAACCGTGCCTCGTAACGCAAATATTGCGCAATCTTTTTTAAGATTGCGCAATATTTGTTGCTTGCTTCGTAGCAGTGTTGTTGCAGAGGGGAGGGGGGGGGGGGGGCTCGGGAATATTTCGGGTGGTTTCGGACTCTCCAATCCATTTTCTCCCTCCCCCTTTCCTACGCCACATGCTTCCCCCTCTTTGCAAATATCAGCTGATCTTCCAACTTCTTATCTCTTTTGTGCAGGAATGCTTGTTGATAGGCAAAACAACCACTAAAATTCGAAAGTAATTTGTAACTTGAGTAGAAGTTACTCAGAAAAAGTAATTAAAGTAAACTACTAATTACCGAAATAAAAATGTAATTGAAAGTTACTAAACTACGTCCAGAAAAGTAGTTAAACGCATGACAGTAGACTCTGGAGTAGGGTAGTTGAACTACGTACAAGTCTGTCGTAAATACGCGTGTATCGGCGATCCGAACGAGACAGGCCTCGGCGCTTCGGCTCATTTCGGCGTGGCGTATTCGGAAGTGTACGGCGCGGTGCCGGCCAATCAACTCCCGAGTTGACAGCCGGAAGTTGCTCGAAGATCGGCTTGCCTAGCTTTGCGGCCGGCCGACGCTGGCTGGCTTGGCTCACCCTGCCGAAATGTTCGCTTGCTTGACGCGTTGGACGGTTTACATCGCCGCACTGTACCTAATCGCTATATTCCTTTCGAACAAGAGATGAACGACCGAAAGAGAAGGAAAACGCATCTATATAAAAGGCAATAAAAAAAATTACAAAAACAAATCACAAAAAAAATTTACACATTCTTTTTTTACCGCAAAAATAAACTAAGCATCGCCGAACGCTCATTTTCCGCCCAATGGTAGCGCTAGAGGTCACAACCAGATGCCAAAGTTTCAGCCCGATCCGATTCCTTAATCAAAAGTTATAAGTGATTTTCTGAAAATTTTACTGGGAAAATGGCGGCCGACGGAGTTTTCGAATACATAGGGCTCTATGGCACCAGAAACCGAAAACGGGCGAAAATGGGCTCCATTTTCCTATTGAAATTTTCAGAAAATCGCTTATAACGTTTGAATAAGGTATCGGATCAGGCTGAAACTTTGGCATCTGGTTGTGACCTCTGGCGCTACCTTTGGGCGGAAAATGAGCGTTCGGCAATGCCTAGTTTCTTTTCGCAAAAAAAAAAAAAAAATGTGGAATTTTTTTTTTTGAATGCTTTTTATATAAAAGGAAGGGTTTTGAGCACAGATCGTGGCCGTCCTCCTGTCAGGACTTGTTGGCAGCTTAGCGATTGGAAGGTTAATTTTTTGAGACACGCGTTAGACAATTAGTTTTTGGCTGGTTGAATAACATTTAGTTATTTCTGTTCCCTTGCGTAACGCGAAAATATTGCAGCCGATCTACGCTTCGCCTCGTCTCATGAGAAGCGCTAGTCGGGCTACACTGGACCAAATGCCGAGGAGGCGTTGACCAAAGGCGCCGTGTGTGGTTTGCCGACCTTCCCTTCTCTTCTTGCAAAAGATCGTCGGCCAAATGTCGATTACGCCCGCAGAAACGCGCGTAATTGTGGTGAAAACACGTCCTATTTGGGTCGGCCTTTGTGCATTACATGACTAGGTGATGAATTCAGAGCAAAATTTGGGTTGCGAGACTCGTTTTGAGTCGGTGGCGATTCCAAAACATGCTTCTAATTTGATACATGAACCCCGCCGGAATATTGGAAGCTTATTTCGGTATCCATCATATGAGTCTCCCAAAGTAATTATTGTGTTAAACGCGTGTTCTTTTTTTGGCCTTTTTTGGGGAGAGGCTGGGGGGGGGGGGGTAAATAGTTCGTTTTGTGACCTACATGTCTATCAGTGTACTTTAACAAAATGTTTCTTGGGAGTTCCTGTCCTCCTTTGAGTCGAGTTCTGATATCTAACGAGGTGTCCACCGTCTCAGAGGTACCTGTCGCGTTGAAGGTGCCATGAAACTGAGACTTTGGTTCCTTGGAATTTAATTTTACGTTATTCGCTAGGGTGTACCGGAAAACCCCTTGCCGACCTCATTTTTTTCTTGTGCGTGTGTGTGTGTGTGTGTGTGTGTGTATTTACACTGCTCATTTCTTCCACAGGCGGTTTTCTGCAGCTTTCCAGTGTTTCGCGGAGTCGGAAAAACGCTGTGCCAGCTCCCAGGAAACGCAATACATCGGCCGTGTGCAGTCCTCCTCCGATCTTCTCGTCAGGGAACTTACCAACAAGACCGCCTTGACGGGTAGAGTACACTTTGTACTTCTGGGCTCAATATTGCCTCGTTACACTCGTCGTTAGTAACGTCTGGCAGAGCCGGCTGAGTATGTCTATATGATATATATATATATATATATATATATATATATATATATATATATATATATATATATAGCTCAGCACAACGGTGACGCAACACCCGGGTGCAGTCAGTGGGGACACCTGTCCCATCTCAGAGGTGACGCAACACTCACTCGGTGTCCCGCTCTAATCCACGAATAAGTGGCGTAGCAAATCAAGCACTACAGTAGAGAGCCTAGATTTAAGAGCTGGAGCAACTCGAACCATAGAGAGCGTTTGCCATTAAAATGGCGGATGCCGTCTGCGCAAGTTTGTCCCAAGTGGGCATGTGTTGCGTCGACGCTTGCGAGAAGGAAAGCGGGCGGACACACCTGCAGGCAATTACCGCTTTTATAACCTCCTCGTAGCTTACATTGCTACGGTGGGCCATACACCACGTGACCTGTTGAATATTTACAGCCGTATTCATAAACGGACATGGACTCGAAACTCGACTCGAAATTCCACTCGAAACTCCACTCGTGGCCGGTTTGGTGCTTCATCAACCGACCTCGACTCTAAACGCTACTCGACTCGAGGGAATCTCAAGGTTAATGCCAAATACCGGCTACAGGACAATGTGGGTTCTTCTCTAGAAGAAGAGGTATGGATGAAAGCGAGCGCGCAGTGAGCGAACGTGTCTGTTCAAGTTTGGAGTTAGCCCCCAAGAGGCGTCTGATGTCTGAGCTGTAGATGAGTAATTTAGTCAGTGCAGTACAACCGCTAACCCGGGGTCTTTAAAGTGGACAACGCGGTAGTGCTACACGGCACCACGTCGGTATATATGATGCTCATACAGATCGAAACGGACAGGGGTGGGGATTGGACCCAGGATCCCTGGGTTCTGCAGCGCGAGCTTTCGCTCCACGTCTCCGAGCTGGCCTGCGCTAGTGCCAATAGATTAGCTACGCTTCAGATTAAAAACGACTCTTTCCCATCTTGTGGCTTAAAATCATGGTTGACACTTACCTGAAGCTTTATTTGAAATCACAGGAAACGCTTTTTCATCCTCCACAAATGTTTAAACAGTTCGCGACAGAGCAAAGTAGTAACACATTAGGTTTTTAACACCCAATCTAATGCTGAAGAAATCACACCTTTGAATCGTGACGATCGGCAGTTGCGTCTGCACTGCACAATCACCAAGATGGCGTCGGCCACAACAATGTCGGGGAACAAAGTGCAGATCAACGTTACTGGCGCAAGCTCAGTTTCACAGCTCCGCCTGCGACGTGGGCTCAGTGGCGGTCACGAAAACTAGCAGCGCTGTAGTCGAGTCTTACTTCCGGATTGTCTAGCCCGCCAAGTGTGAATAGCTATACTTGAGCTTGGGCGAGTTGGTGATTCATACTAACACTTCACAGCGCAAGAAAACAGTCGCAGACAAAAATAATTTTCAAACACTCAAAGAAAGAACTCTCACACTGCGCTTACTCTCAACTCTGTGGTGTATTACACTTCATTTTCATCATTTTGCTATTATACACATGGAAGTGAAAAAAAGAAAAAGAAAAAGAAAAGGCAAGCTCTCAATCGCGGTGGTAGCAGATGACGCGCGAGACAGGAAGTAAGATCCGACCGCAGCGCCGCTAGTTCTCGTGACCGCCACCTGGGCCACTTGCCTCCGCAGGCGAGAATAGGAGCTGCGAAACGTGAGTTTGCTCCAATAACGTTGGTGCAGATACTATAAGCGTAGCTCATTTAGTGGCTCAAGTGTGGGCTAGCCCACTCGGCCACCGATCCCCCTCACACCAAGACACTTTTCAGTTGTTGTTTTTTTCGACAAGGCGCGAAGCATTGCTTCTGTGCCTGCGACCGAGAGGTAGTTTCGCATTACACGAGTTGTTCGCTGTAAGGTACCTAAATTCCCTTCTGTTTCTGGCAATGCCATCCTTTGTACTACCATAGCCTCCTCGGTAGATACTGACAAAGCCTGGCAGATCATCACGTGACGCGGCCGCCGAAAGTGAAAAGGTAGAGCGGCAGATAAGTGTCATCTAACGGGCGCCCCTCTGCGGCGAAAAACCGAAACACATTTGTCCCGAGCGATGGAATGTCCGTTCGTGCTCCTCGCGCTCCTCGGGCTACCGCTTCTTTTCTCGTCGGGTTTGAAAACCATGTTTCGGGTCCTCGCCGCTGCAAAAGCTGTGCGCTGAATACCGGACTCCCCGAGAAATGCACTCTGCTACCAGGTCCTTGCGCTCCAAACTTGCGACCGGGCACTCTATGGCTCCGTCATCGAACTGCCAGGTTTGTGAGTATAGATAAGGCTAAGGTACTACCCTATGCCGACATCACGCGCGCACAAATACAAAATGCAAAGAAATCATCGAAAACAAAATGTCGCTGCAGCACAGTCTTCGCCACGAGCGCGTGCAGGGACACGCGTTTCCACTCGGGACAGGCAGTGGCACTGCCTGTCCCGAAGAAGGCAGTGCCACTGCCGAAACGTCGACGCCTGTTTCCTAAGCCCCGTTTTTCATTTTTCCACTAATCTTTTGCACTAATTCTTTGAGTGTAAAATTGTTGTACAATTTTTTATATTTCTTTACTTGCGTTTAAACTTCTATGTTTATCTGGAATTTCTGTGTATATAATATTTTTAATATACCTCTTTCGTGTATATATATATATATATATATCATATTACTACTTTTAACTCAGTGATGTTGTAGAGGTAATATATTATTAATTAGGGAAAAGGGGTACCAATGTGTAGAAGTGCAAATTAATTTATATAATATTTCTTCGGAAATGCATGAAAATTACATATTTCTAATGACGTCAAAGTGCTCAGTGAAACTTGTATTGTGGCCACATCTTTTTTCCACAACATCAAGGACAACAAGATTAGTAAAAAAAAATATGAAACGCTGCTTTATTATTCCACGCACAATGGCACACAATGAGCCTTTTTTTTAAATCTTTCGCACTGAAGTACAAGAATCGACCTTATTTTTTACACGTATGTATAAGTAGAAGAAAAAGCTGTCTCAAACATGCTACTTAATCAGATAAGTTATTGTAAAGAAAAACAAGCCATAGATAACTTGTAATATTTTCAAGAGGAGAATAGGTCTGTTTTACGGGCTGACGCTTAACTTATTCGTGAAACACTATAAAAATCGACATAATACCGTGTCCAGGCTTTTCTAAGAATAATACATACTTCTTTTTGTCTTCTTCTTTTTTTTAATGCTGGCGGCGCATATGAAGTTATAGCAACAATAAATCTACTCGTGCAAATGAAAAAAAAATGTAAACGTGCAGGAACAATTGCGGTTCTGACGCGTATCGTTAAACGTAGAACATATTTTATAGTTAACGTTTTTAATTTTCGGCAAAAACGAGCTAGAGAAGGTTGTCTAAGACGAAACAATAACCCATTTAACACCTGCGCAAAACACTTCTCAGAACTTCGACTTCGGAGAAACGTTGAAATAGAAGGGGCCGAGATCGTTATACAACATTCTGAACGATGCCTGCCAAACGTGCATTACTCGTCCTAGCCGCTGTACTAGCATCGAGTCTACCCTCTGGCCTGCTCGCAGACGACAAGTCCTTCGTCAGGGACCTCGATTTCGGCGTGAAGCTCCTGAGGCATATACTTTTCACCTCCAAGAACACCGGAAACGTCCTGTTCTCTCCCACCAGCGTAGCTACAGCGCTGGCCATGCTCTCTGTCGGCGCCAAAGGCAAGTCTAAAGACGAATTGTTGTCCGTCCTCAAACACTCCCGACCAGCACGCACGGACCCGGACCCAGTTCTGGAGGTTTACAAGCACTACCTCGAAGACACGCAATCACCTAACGTGACCTTGGAGATAGCCAATGCAATTATTGTCGATAAAACTATCCCTCTGATAGACAGATACAAGGATGACCTTTCCGAAGCATTTGGAGCCGAACTTCAGTCTGTCGACTTTCTTGAGGATCCCGGTGAAGCGACCTCCTACATCAATGAATGGGTCAAGAGGAAGACAGAGGGAAAAATCCCAGAGATATTTAACGATACTCTTTCGCGGGATACTCTGATCGCGCTCATTAGTGCGATTTATTTTAAGAGTCCTTGGCAATTCTCGTTCGACCGCAATTTAACGGTGCCCGGTGTTTTCTATAACAAAGGTACCCAGCCTGTGAGCGTTGAAATGATGACTGGCCTATTCAACCTGAAATATTTCTCCCTCCATGAAATGAAGGGCCGTGCTTTTGAGTTGCCTTTCGCAGGCGGCCGCTATAGCATGATTATCTTTCTTCCCTGGGACAAAAACGGACTGCACCGTGATTTAAGATTTCTCAGGGCCTCGCGCCTCCTGTTTCTTCCGCCAATGCTTGAGCCATCCAAAACACTAGTCATGCTCCCCAAGTTCAAGCTGAGTACAGAGTACGACTTTGTTCCCGACTTAAAGAAGATGGGTATAAGGTCCGTATTCGGCCCCGAAGCCGATCTTTCGGGAATCTCCGACCGCCGTGGGATCAAAGTGACAACTGTGAAACACAGGGCAATGGTAGAGGTCAGTGAAGAAGGGACATTTGCGGCTACCACTCCATCGATTAGCGCCCGCTTATCGTTGGAGGCACATCATCATGAAAGCTTCATGGACGTCGACAGACCTTTCCTCTTCTACATTTGGGACAACGCAACGAGACGTGCTCTGTTTTTGGCGCAGTCAATGAGCTATGAGTTTGTCGTAGAAGTACAGTCGTGGAACTTTACCGATACCACGGAACCTCCAGGTTGACTTCTTAAGACATACCGCTTCAAAAGAAGAGTTCATCGCTGCAAGAAACCAATAAATATTTGTTGCGACGAGAGTTGCTGTGAGCGTGTTTTCTTCAGTAAGATCTATTTCACAGGACGCTTTTACAAACCTGACCTTTTTTTGTTTAAAGGCTGTGGTACCAGGGCGGCCATCTTGAACATGCCATTAATTGAACCACCTGGGGGCGTTGTTTGCCCGTGTGAGCCAACGTTACTAGAACAACTCTGTTGGGAAAGTCACCCTTAAAACCCGGACCGCTCGAGTCCGCCTAGACCGAACCAGATACGATTCCAGCGCCGCCCTTTAGCGGCGAGTCAAACGATGGCGCCACCCAGAGCCGTATATGTAAAAAGTTTGGTCATTATTTGGTAAGAATAGGGCGAAAGGAAGGGCACGTGATTGGCCGAAATTGTTTCAATCACCTTAGGCGCGGTGATTGACAGCTCTTGTGAGCAACCGCTAGCCACAAATATTCCCCTAGCGGAGGCAATCAACTTAACATATATCCTCCAATAAAATTTCTAGGTAAGGATGTGTTTAATTTCAGCGCATTCGAGTTGAAACTTGCGACTCTTCGTAACTGAAAGGGCAACGCACGTGACGTTGTCGTCACGGCGACATTCAGAATGCACTCGATCTTTCTTTTTTATTGCACTCGCGGCCGCTACCCCTGCCGCGGCCATGACGGAGTGTTCGGTCAAAATTTCGGATTCGCCTCCGTGGAAGTTTTAAGCCAAACCCGGAATACGCCCCCCCCCCCACCTCCCCCACCCATTCGCAGTTTCGCCTCATGTTTTAGGAAATTTTTCTCATCGATGTCACCTTTCCTGGCTCGGTAAACGCACTCAACACCTTGAAACTCCCCTTTTCCACCAATCTATTACACTTATACATTCATGTACTTTCAACCTCATCCAGAAAAAAAAAATCCTTCAGGGTCATCCCAGCTTATTCTTACTTCACAAGTTCATCACTCGGGGAATATGCGGCGCTGGTGGTGGCGCGCCGCTTTCGCTGCTCCACCCCGGCTCCCGACGGCTCCTCCCATTGACCATACTCTCTCTATACACGAACTCTGGCGCCACCGGCCCTTGATGACTCGACTGAACCAGTATGTGCCGCCGTGCAGTTCCCGGAGTGGCCGCTCCAAAAGAAATGGCGTTGCGATCGCGTCTAGTTCGGTTCTCGAGTGCGGATCGGAGCCACTTTCTCGAGTCAGGCTCCTTCCAACTGAGTTGGTTCTAGCAGAGTTTGTGGGCGAGCCCCTTGATAAAATAGTCTTTAGAGCGCAGCTCTTACACGCCCGTTCCCGTATTTAGCGGCGTTGGCGTCGGCGTCGGCGTAACCGTGGGTTGCATTATGGGAACTTTCAGACCCGTACACCAATACAGTTTCCCGCTAAATGTAGAGGAGAAACTGCTCCCAAGCAGGGCATCTAGCCCGCTAGATGTAGCGGGAAAATTGACTTCACGTGACCTCAACAACAATTTAGTTTGCCCTCTAAATTTAGCGGGAAAAATTTCGTCACGACTTTATGTCACCTGGCCTATACACAGATTCAGTTTCCTCACTAGATTTAGTGGAAAATTTATTTAACGAAAAAAACAACAACGTAACATGACTTTGTGCAACGTAACATGACTTTGTGCAACGTGACCTAGGAACAAATTCAGTTTCCCCGCTAGATTTAGCGGGAAAATTGACGTCACGTGTCCTCGGCACCAATTCACTTTCCCCGCTAAATTTAGCAGGGAAAATGATGTCACATGACTTGATGTCACGTGACCTGTACAGAAAATTCAGTTTCCCCGCTAAATGTGACACAAACAAATTGACGTATATTCCCCCGCACTGACACCAGGTTGTTGTTGTTAGAACGTTCTTTATTGCCCTGTTATATATAATGTATGTATAGATATATACCATACACACATATAATGCACTATTGTCGTCTGCATCAGTGCGGGCCTAAGGATCCGCCATTGCCATCACGGCGGTCTGGGTGGTCGTGGCGTCTTTTTCTGACCTTTTTGTAAAAATTGCAAGAGCGCGCGTGCATAGGTTTGGTAGGCGCTAAAGGTGCCCGGGAGCGGATATTCCGAAAATCCCTTCTATGACGTAACGCTCCGGGAAGGAATGCGGAGGGAGGGGGGAGGTGAGGGGAGGCTTTAGCGGTACTTTGGAGACGATCTTCTGGAGCCTCCATGCATCAAATTGAAGAAGAAAAAAATTAAATAATCTCGATATTCGTGATCTTGAAGGTCAAACGAAGACGATTTATGTGTTTTTACTGAAATACAGAAACGCTGCAGTTTCCTTTTAAGGGTGAACGGAGTATGGAAAACGAGTGCTGCGCATGCGGCTCCCCCCCCCCCCTCCCCCTTGAAAGTTATCGTTAGTGGATCCACGCAGCGAGGCCTAACTCGCATCAGCGTCGCCGCCGGTGGGTTTTGCTAGCGTCTCACAACGAAGGCGACGCCAGACGCCCTTGCCTTCTAGTTGGTATTGGATTAGGGCATAACGCAGCAATGCTGGGCGAACAAGTGGAACTTATCCGGAGAATGAGACAAAGTGAAATATTGTGGAGGCCCTATTATACGCGTAGCCCGAATGACTCCTGCGACCGCTCGCTAAGAACAACATGATTAAGCATGTGGTAATAAAATATCGAAATATTTGTTTTCTATAATAAAAAAAAAGTAGCGTGTTGTAAAAAATTTAGGTTTTCATTATTCTGGTTTTTTTTTCTGCGCCATCTTGTATTCTAGCCATCGTGACGGCGTACAAGTGCCACGACGTGGATCGCTTCACACCGTGCATGTCCAAGGCGATACGCGATTTCCTCTCCGAACCTCTCAAGACATCCAAGGCTGACGGCAAGAAACTGTGCAGGTGAGGCTCAACGATGTTTGTTTGGGAACCATGTGGTAATCATATGGATAAAATGTAAGACATAAAGAAAGACACGAGAGCGTCCGGTGACGTCAGAGTGCCGAGCTCTGATTGGACAGATTAGTGGGTAGATGCCAAGGCCAGCTGCCTCGGTCTCGGCCCACTGTCTCCCTCCAGTCGAAGCGAACAAGAGCGTCGACTGCTCCTCGTGGTGCGTCTGGTGTTCCAACCCTTAAAGCCGGGGTCACACTGCTCATACGTAATACAACAGACCGACCCGTGGTTCGAATGCCGCGTGCCCAAGTTTCCTCCTTGAACTCATTGCCATTCGGCATTCGAAGCAAGGATCTCGCGGTGACTCGCGTTCGAATCTGTATGCAGGCTGCCTTTTGTACGAGGCGTAAGTTGTACAGAAGTTGTAACTTCTGTACAAGTTACAACAACCCGCTTCTCATAAAGAATGCAAACTTCGTCCTTCCTCGATTCTTCTTGGTGATCCTTTCGATGTTGTCCAAACATTTCTTCTCGCAGCTCCTGTGAGGTGGTTTGAGAGGGTGAAACTTGCGGTACTCTTAATTCGGGAAGCGGTGGCAGCGATTGATTCATATCCTTCTTGGCCCTGCACCGCCTCTGCAGTGTCCAGGGTCTTTTCTTCACCATCTCCCAACAAAGGTAGACGCGCTTTTATGGGCTCCATCTTGGTTTGTTTCCAAATATCCTCTTACATCGCATTTTCTTTCTCACCAGGATGATCGGACGCCATCACGCGAGTTTGGCTCGATTCATTGTCTGAGTCCCAATTTGGATAGGCACCGTTGACGTCTCGTACCTGCGGTACATTACCCAACACCAGATCGTAAAGCGGATCACTTTCGCCTTTCGCGATTAGCTTTCCACTGAAATATGGCGTGCGGACCATAATTTCAGCTTCCGGAAGATATCTTATACAGTCTTAATACTGGATTCGGTGTTCCTGCCAACGCTTTCTTCAGAAGCAACTCTTGACGAGCTACTACCGTGCTGCAGCCAGTGTCTCTCAACACCGATACTCTGCCACGTATCCCTCCACAGCTGGCAAATTGCCATTAACAAACATCGGAGGACGTCCCACTAGCGCGTTGACAACGAGTATTTTGTCACCATTCCTGAGTGTAACAAAGCCGTCATCGATTTCGGCCGACTTCTTTTCCTGCGGGTCCGTCTAAAAGCATTTCACCTAATGTCCGTTGTTTCGTTTTGATGTGGAGCTTTCGGCCCGGTGCCCAGCCCTACCGCATTTCCAACACTTCGGTGTTGGACTCATTAGCGGACGACTGCGTCAGTTTTCCGCTTTATGTCCTATTTTGTTGCAAATAAAGCAAGGCAAAACTCTTCTACTTGCACCGGTTGTTGCGTTGTCTGGCAATGTCGCATTCGACTTCTTAGCCGACTCGTCCCCTTTAAACTTGCTGGTACCTGGCTGAACTTGCGCCTCCAGAAATGCATCTGCTTTTGACGCCACTTCGTTCAGGTTTCGGTACTCTCGTTCTCGGAGGAATACCGCTAATCTTAGTCGAAGTACCTCTTGTTCTTTGTCTAATTTTAGGCATTCCCTTCTCGTTCTAGCATTGCAGCATCACGCTCTCGTGCCGTCTCGGTTTTTCCCTCCGTCACATTGTCTCTCTCTGCCACCTTCAGTCTTTTCTCTCTTCTTCCACCCATTTCCGAAGTTCGGCTCCCTTGTAGCCGAACTCTTTTCCCACCGCACTCAACTTTTCGGTATTACCGTCCTACTCAGCTCCCCTTATCCGTCCGCACCCGACCGGCGTGATTAAGAAAAATTGATGGAAAGATGATGACCCTGGCAGGCTCGCCAAATTGTCACGCGCGACCGGGTGGTATACGGAGGAAGTAGAGCAAGGCAGGACTGTTGAAGAATAAAAAGAAAGGTTTGTATTCACAAAAAAAATAATATTAAAAAATAAGGAAAAGCTACTTAGAAGTAGCGCAAAGCAAAAAATCATAACGCCTAATGTTCTAGTTCCTATGTTTACAAATAATTCATCTCCGTCCCGTTAAGTCTCACCCACAGCGTCTAGTTACCGGACGAATCACTCACGGGCATCGAGTCATGGTAGCTTTGAAGTTGACGCACGATTCCTTGGTGTCCATTGTTGGGTGCTTGGAGTTCAGACACCGGACATGTGGAGCGATGCCAGTTGCCGGGTCCCGTTGCTCGGAGCGTAGCGGAGTCCTCCTACCCCTGGCTCGAGGCGTAACCGAGACCGCGTGTTGCGTGTGTTCTTCCTTTTCTCAAGCCCACACTCCTCCTCCCCTCTCTTCTTCTTGGGGTGCACGAACATCCTTCCTTCTCTTCGTTCGCAACCATTACACAACCCAAGTACTCAAACTAATTCGCTCCTTTAGCTCGCCCCTGTAAGTTGCACGACGACGAAACGCTACATAAATGACAAAAGATCTCACAAGGTATGTCATTACAGCCACAGTTGACCCTCCGATGAAAACACGTAAACTGAATAAGCTGAGAATTGTTAACGGCGACGAAAATCGGATGATAATACAATTAAATGCAAATGTGAAAGCGAGCTGAACAAAAATGACGAATATTGGAAGTGGCTACCGCTTCGTAAAAATGACGCGTTCTAAGAAACGCTAAAATGACGCGCTACTTTCAAACGGAAGTTACGCCTTCTTTTTGAATCGCAGTAACTGGTAACACACTTCTTTACTTTTTCGGTGAGTGACGAGTAACGGTGTTGAGTTACTTTTTTCAGTAACGTGTGCATGTTTCTATGTAAGCTACGCTTCAGAGCAAGAACACTTCAGCCATCTTTGTGCCTAAAATAATAGATAATAATTCCAAAGATGCTTGTCCTAGAAAAAATAGTCCTATTTGCCGCCTGTTCTTCATTTCGTGAAGCGTTAAGTGAGAATTTGCGCATAAACAAATCATGCATGAGATAACATGTCAACAACCTTTAGAACCTTCCTTTAAGAATACAAATGTCAAATTCAGACAGTGACCCTTTTACAGATAAAGACGACTTCAAGCTGCGGGTATGCACATAGGTATGAGGGAATGGGATTAATAGATGGATGTATGCGTTCGACTGAAGTCGCTTTGGTCGGGGAGTGGTTTGCGCCACCGTTTGAGAACCGCACAATATACCTTTTTCCGATATTGAGTCTGGCAACTTTGATCACTATGATCATCGTCATGCTAGGTGGCGCAAGCTGCCGCCCGTTACAAAGGGTATAGTTATTAACATCCATTAATCCATCCGTCCATAGTGTATGGCATCTGTGTCAATCTAATAGCGCTTTTGGGCTGATGAAGGAAGCAGTTGAGGATACTAAACGGAGAATATACGGAGCCTGTACGTACGAGAGGTCAGTGCAACACGACGCACAAATTAGACACAACGGCTGCGTATACGTTTATTTAGGAGTGTAGTCCAACCAATCTCTTGGCACCAGTTTGACTGTACAGCCTTTTGATGGCAGAAATTTAATCAAAGGGCTTAGGGTCGCGGTTTCGTACTGGTTTGTTCTTACGTTCACCCCATCGCAACAGAAACAAATCAAGAAACAATTATGAATTGATCGAAGAACCTATTCTCATGTGCCACTGATGCGCGAAAGTGAAGGTGCCCGATGAATTAAAGTTTTCATTACCGACATTAGTTTCGTCGAAGGTGAAATTGCGTTTTCGATCCACCAGACGGCACTGAACCCTGAAAAGGATCTATTGTTCGTTCTGAGGAGAGTGAGTTGCCTACAACTGAGCAGACAAAAGAGGTAGTGCATTTCCCCGCAAAGCATCCTGTCACTTCCGCTTTCGCACACCAATCATAATTCGAGCTTGTCGCCGCTGCTCGAGGAGGCCACCGCGCATGCATATAACTCTCGTTGAAAAGGGTATCCGATACCATTTCGCTGCATTCACCTCTACGTCGCTCTTTCTTCCAGAAACGTGGACGATGCCTCGAAGACCTGCCTGGTGGCCAGGAACTGCACTCCTGCGGCAGAGCCCGGCAAGAAGGCGGCCCGCAGGATGTTCACGTCCTTCCGAACCATCTGGGGCTGCAAGGGCGGCAGCGGTGCTCCGGCCGCCACCTCCGTCCTGCCGACGGTGTCGGTGATGCTCGCGCTGGTTGCGCGGAAGATGCTCTGACATCCCAGTCTATACTGGACACGTAGGAACCGATTTAGGTCCGCGAAGGTGCTACAAACTACAAAAAGAAACCACGGAGTTAGTCCTCCCCAAGTAGGGTTCCGTGTTTTCGGTAGATACCGATCCAGTGTTGATGGCGCTACTGAAAAATGAAGTGACGAACCACCTTACTCATTACTTGCAAATAAAAAGAACGCGTTGCCGACATGCGTGACCTCCAAATAAAAGGAACACTTTACAGTTATTGTTACGAATAAAAAGTAACGAACCTTAGTTTTCCGTTACTTTAGGATTTCGCCTATTCTCCCTGCTTGGCATTGACGGCGACAGCGGTTTTCGACACCACAACAAAACGTTTTTGTTGTTGTTGTTGTTGTTGTTGTTTATTTTTTTTTCTAAAGTGAGAGTGTTTGCGCTGGAAAAAAAGAGACAACATTTTGAGGGTGTGTGGGATGAGTGAAAGGATTCATATGCCTTCCGCCTCAAAACGGGACAGAAAATTATAATCTTTTGAAATGTAAAAGCGCCATCAAAAGACAAGGACTAAGACAAAAAGATGCAGCACAAGGCGCATCTGCTACAATGAATGTAGCCCGTCTGGTCATCTCGCCATTCATTGTAGCAGATGCGCTTGCACGTCTGTGTTGGATGACATTAAGATGTTGGCTCGATACCAAGATGAAACAAGCAGTGAGGTGCACGATGCATATAAAATTCGGGATAGGGGCGTAGATTGCATGACTGAGGAGTCAGTAGCCCTATCAAAGAAAGATTTTGAATATGTTAGACAAGCGTTGCACCGACAAGTTGATGATTGACAAGTTCTTGGGGGCTTATATTATAGTCATGTGCTTTCCGAATAAACAACAGTTGCGAGTGCGCCTTGTGTTGTATTTCTTCCATCTTAGTCCTTGTCTAACTTTCGGCGCTTTTACATTTTATAATTATGAACCAACTCGTAGCAACTATCCACTTTGTTACAAAAATTTAAGTGTACTTTTTTGAAGTCTTGAAAAGAAGATGTAACGAGTAACGTAGCTAGTTTACTTGTTACTCGAAATAAGCAACGTAAGTTACGTGACTCGTTGCTGTTCTGGAAAACGTAAAGAGTACGTGAATGCTTTGCCCCCAAAACGTTACGCGTTACAGCTAACCCTGTTTCCAGTAACCCGCTACCGCTAACACTGATACTGTAAGCCCCGAACATAAGCGCCCAAATCGGTTTTCATAAAATCTGGAAAAAAAAACAAACAAACAACAATTGGAGCTGTTTTTGCACGAGAAGAGCCCAAGTTTCATGGGCGGAAAACTTTCCACTACAGCTTTATTTCGTGTTGACTCACTCGGACATAGCACACTCTGAAATGACCGCGAGGCGGGTTCTTTCTTCGGAGACCAACACCTTTTTCCTTTCCTTCTCTTGTCCGTACGGGACGTTTCTCCCCTGTCCCGCTACTCATCTTGGTGTCCTCTTTTCTTATTCGACTCACGCGTGTGTTCCCTGAAGGCGGCCTTGTACACGTCACACACACCAAAAAGGTAGTCGATTACAATTACAGCTACTCTGAACTAAAATATATTCGATTAGGTTATACTCGATTACTTCATAAGAAAAGTAATTGGCCGTTACATGAAAAAATAACCGTTACTTCTTTTATTAGTTCAAATTTTCAAAACGACATTTCTTTCCCCCTTTTTCTGCGGGCTAAAAACGTGTTTTTCGTGCTGTCTAGTATTGAATTAGGATCCCTGCTTATCTTCTTAATTCACGAATTTCGATAAACAAACCTGCTGTCGGAGACTTGCTTCGCGTATTCCTTCGTAGAAAACCTGCGCAATGGGCGCCATCAGAAAAGGGAGAAACAAATAGTGTCGGTTATGGTGTATCCACACGAAGAAGAATTCCGCCACTTGCCTCCGCGAAGCGTGCCTCACATGAGACAAACGTCATCCCTTTTTGACGCCTCGTATCGCCGTCCTCCTCTGTGGCGGAGGCGCGGACGCTTCGTTCTGTTAGAACTGTCAGCACGAAAGGTCCGCAGGTGGGCGGCGGAGTACTAGTTCGCATTTAGCTGCTTTTAGCTATACTCTTTTGCCTCGTCTGGCCAAGAGGGCTATTACTCTTGTTCCTGCGTGGAATGGCAAAGTTAAATGACGACGCCATGTTCTTTTTCATTTCACTCGTCGAAGAGTTCCCGGCGTTGTGGGACACGAGCAGGGGTCTCTACGCGAAGACAAACATGAAGGCATCGATATGGGGAAAATATTGCCGGATATATGTTTGCGTGGTTCCCGCAATTTAAGCTGTATACACAGTGGAGGAGTGACGTCTTTGTTCAGTGCATACATGCGCTCCTGCGGCCGCTGACATTAAAAACACTATCCGAAACTCACAGGACGCCTCATGCTTGTTGTCTGCTTCTGTATCGGCGGTCCGACGCGGGCCAGTAGTTCGACGAAGACGTCAAGGGGTACCCGAAGGAATCTTCGATACTCGGTGGTGTCCAGCGCTTAAAGATCTCCCTAAGTTGAGGGGGTCCCTACAAGAAGGTGAAAAGGCCCCCCTCCCCCTTTCACCTTCTTGTAGGGACCCCCTCAACTGGGGGGTTCTGACGAGATGTACAAGATGCACATAAAATAAACTCCACTGCTGACTCTACCCACTCTGTCCCTGCAACCCTCAAATTGCTAATCCCCAAATGTAATATCCCTCAAAACAAGGTATTTTATTGCAAGATATGATTTTGATATCACTAACGCTTAACGCTGGGGCTGTGGAGGAGGGTCTCAGACCGTCCTATAAAATCAGTGGGGGTCCGAGACCCCCTGAGACCCTCCAGAGAGCCTTGGTGTCGCTTTCAAGAAGCTCTTATACTATCAACTGGTTCTGTCTCCCAAGTTCATTGTTCTGTATCCCCCCTTTACCCTTGCACTTTTTTTTTAGGAAGAAGAATGTTTTTGTCGTCCGTTTCGAGCACCGCTGCTGCCATAACGGCATACTGCCGCGTTGATGTCGAGAGTTCGACAGCTAAATTTGTCTGGTAACACTGATACTTATTCCTCACGGCTCCCCGCCTCTTGTACACTACTTATAGACGCTTTACAGCACCTGTGCATGGGCGCCGCCATAACTGCCCCTCAGTTTTTGTCCCATCTTATTCCGTTCGCTTGACTTCATCATTTCCACAGCAGGACAGGTTATTGCCATTTTAAGTGTTACTGTGTCCTTCCCCCAGCATAGGCCGTTGTGGAGACTCGTCAACGCCCGCTTCAGTGGCTCGGCATATCGGTAAGACAAGAGAACGGCGTCTATGGCGGCTCAATCTGGCGCGTGTAAAGCGTCTTCCCAGGCAGCAGTCAATAACTTGTTGAATACGTTTCGTTGGTACCGAAATGGTGCCGTGTCGCGCGAGGGGACGTAGGTGAACAAGGTAAGATTGGGAGGGAGAAAGGGTGGTATAGGGGTGGAGGGACTGCCTGGGGTGGCCATTACCTTTTTGGTCGGTTCCTCCACGTCCTGTGTCTAGATCATGGGGCCTTGATGGGTCGTTTTTGCTGTGTTCCCAGAGTCAGTGGTGATCCAAGGGGTCACCACCGTCTGTGGTCGTGGTTGTCCCGTATACTCAGAGCACTAAGTGGAATGTCACTCTGAACGTTGACTTGAGTTGTCAGGAACGTGGTAAGGAATGGTTGCGACATGGCAGTTGGTTTGGGAAAGGCAGCGTGCTTTGGGTCAGCTGGGAGCGCGAACCGCGCCACCATAGCTGCCTCCATCGGCTGCGCACACGCAAAGCTCGGCGAATCCTCGTTAGGCCTAACTATCAGGTGGTGCTCTTGCAGGTATTCCCAAAAATTAAGGGCGGAAATGAATGTTGGGCGAGACAGCAGAACGATGTCCGGAGGCCTTGATAGGCTCCCGTGCAACTTTTTAACTCTATTTGTTCGAGATTTCAGCAGTGTGCGACCAATTCCCACTGAGCTTTTGGAAGCCACGTCTTCTTTCCCGCAGCGGTCGCAGCATCGCCAGGCTCCAAGTTAGACAATTCGGGTGCATACCATAAGTTTACATTCCAGCTTTTACTAGTCAAGTTTTTGGTGGAAGCTGGAACCAATTGGGCTAACAAATCAGCGTCATCTTGTTTTAGATATAAGTTTCTGGCCTCAATACCTGCCTTTCTGGTTGATCTCATCAATATTTTATGGCAAAGATTTCAGTGATGTGATTGGATTGAATCGTTTTGAAGCACCCTTTAGAGAAACCAGGAGTTCCTTTTGATCAGTAAGAAAACACATTCGTTGCAGAAGCAAATATTTTATTCTAATTTGTATTGTCGGACAATCAAGAACATGGTGATACAGCATTTCATGTTCGATGCAGCTCGCGAAGTTTTAGATAAGACTGGTATTGAAGAGCGCCATTTTAAGCGAGCTGGCTGAAAACGGACAATATTACTCTGAAGGCCGATATATATGGGTGTGAACCAGACACGTAGCCAAGGCGGGGGGGGGGGGGGCATAAGTCCCGCCCCCCCCCCCAAAAAAAATCTTGTATTTCGCTGGGTCCTCCTCTCGCCCGTCCGCCTCATACAGCATTTTGTCAGGGCACCCCCCCCCCCCCTCCGAAACAAAATCCTGGCTACGTGCCTGGTGTGGACACCACGCGCGTAGCATCTGCCAGATAAAGTCCACTCTTCGCCTTGATTCCAAGCGGTGCAACCAGACGTCTCTTAGATAAGCTGCCAGTGACAGCCACGCGACCTGTTTTCCAAGGTTCTCTAGGGGAGACCGTGTTGTTTATAAAATTATTTTCTGGGTGTGCCGTGTCATGTAGAACTTGGCACTTGTGCTACGCGACAGCTTTCCCGCAAATTTGTCACTAATCCTAGTGTATGCCTCAACGACGGCAAGGACAGTTTTATGAACACGTTGTGAAGTAGAGATATCTGGGGCGGCGTTTACGCGAGCGTCCGTCGGACTGGACGATCGCGTCGCAACTTTCGCCGTGCTTTGTGTTCTCGAATAAACAGTGCCCACCAAAATATTGACTAGAAGAATACATTGTACTACGCGCCTACAGCACCAAATTGTCCCCTATTGCCGACAGACCGGTACCGAGAGAATGCATGCGCACTGCGCTGAGGAAGAGGACTGCCGCCAGCGCATCGAGATACCGGATCCTCCAGGACAACAAAAACGGCTGCCTCTGAACATTGTCCATGCCGAGAGATGGCGTCAGCCACGTACCCTCCCTATGCAAATGTAAAAAAAAAAAAACGATGCTGCGCTGCGTCCAGCTGTTCCTACTATGCAAATGCTGTCGGCTCCAATGTCATTGAATTTTCGCGATGTAAAATATATGCCAGATTAAAGTATTTACTTACATTCTGGAGAGCGGAAAGAAGTTTTTGCGTGTGTGTGCTGACACCCCCGGCAACGAACTTTTTTTCAAATGGTGTAAACCTGATCTAGCTTTCTAGCTTTCTCAGTCCCTCGAACAAGCTCATCTTTTTTCATGCGGCGTCAGCCACCAACATGGAGAGTTTCGCACCCCAGAAACTGTGACTCTTCTGTTTTTATGAAAACTGTCCGCATATAAGTACATCGTTTAAAAACACCGTGAGATAGATGCCGAGAAGCAACAATGAAACAGAACCATACGTCGGAGCGCACGACTAAGCAACGAGCCCGTTTAATGCACGTGACTATACCAGTTACACGTCATGGCGTCAGTGCACGCAGACGTTGGTCAAAGTGCAGTTGTCCCCATGTATCCTGCGAGCCAGAAGGACGTCTCTTGCCGTGAGAAGGAGCCTCTTCCCATGGTACGAGCACTCGCTGCTGTCCTCGTACTGGCAGGTGAGGTATGCATCGCTGAAGTGCTGCAGAAGCGTCAGGAGTTCTCTCCTGAACCACACGGCCGTAATGCAATTCGGGTCGATTCTTTGGACGAGCCGATGGAAGGGGAGCTGTCGAATAAAGACCTCGGTGCCCCTCTCGTATTGCCGAACCTCCCGAACGTGCACGGGCCCTGGAATGAAAACCCGTCGGAACTGAGATACGCGTCAATGTAACCAACTCTTATATAGTAAGGCCGTAGTGCTGTACTCCTGACGTCACCTATTGGAGGCCAGCTCGGTGCTTACGATAGACACGGGTGCCGCGTC
The DNA here is from genome assembly GCA_037355805.1 of Ixodes ricinus. NCBI lineage: Eukaryota > Metazoa > Arthropoda > Arachnida > Ixodida > Ixodidae > Ixodes > Ixodes ricinus. The sequence goes on along the minus strand of JAZHYW010005132.1, from coordinate 5,216 downwards.
CCCTTTCGTCTAAGGCTTGTGTTTAGTCAGTCAGAACATGCTGCCTAAAAGAAACTAGTACGAACATCCTCTGTCATGTAGGACATGAATATATATATATATATGGGTATTTCTCAAAATGTTACTCGAACCGTAACAAGGTGTTGACCTGGGCGAGTTGGTAAAAGTTTAACATGGCGGTGCAACAGCTTCAAAAATGAGGACAATAAAAGGAACGGACACGTGGTGTCTGTTCCTTTTATCGTCCTCGTTTTTTGAAGCAGTTACACCCACCATGTGACCCAAACCGGTCATCCAAAAAATACGTATCGCACAGAAAGAAAAAAGTTCATACCGTATTGGTCTCTTCTGAAAGTCCCATTTGAGAAAATTAACCATTTGGTGACGAATGTTGCCTACAGACAAACAACAAACCACGTAAGAATATTTTCTGTTGAATAGTTTCGGTTTTAGTACGTTGTTTTTTGTAATCTAGTGGTCTGTCAACAGTCTTGATTGCTGTCTATTGTGTTCTGCGGCACAATCTCCTCGAAACGAGAGTCTCAAGTGGGACACGCCAAATATGTTGGAAAAAAAAAATAAACAACAAAGAAGGGAGAGATCGAGGGGTAGGGGGGGAGGATACCTAAAGTCTCTAGATAATGAGCTTCTCACAGGTAGCGACATTCTTTGAAGGGCCGACTGCGTGACGGTGCAGGTTTTAGGAAGCGAATGGCGGCGCGCAGCCAAGGTTTGAACTGAACAATGCCATCTTGTTCCAGCGGAATGTGCTTTGTGATTTCTATTATTTGTCGTTACTTGTAAAAGAAGTATCAAGGAACTTGAAGGATCTCGAAACTACAGCGCCATCTAGTGAAAACATATACAAAGAGTTGACGAAAAAGAAGTTTGGCGCGCAAATACGCGACGACCGAGAACGACGGAACGGCGAAAAATATGAACAAGTGCCTTTCTCTTGCCAGTAATATTCTACAATAGGTGACAAATCCTTGCTTGTTTCTTACTTTAAGAGGCGCGAGGGCGCCTCTAAACCACCTTTGTCTTTTTTAGGCTGCAACCTCAAGGTCACGCCCGTTGGAAACGCGTTGCCCGCCGCCGCTTCCGTTTGATATCCAGTAGTAGTTCACGAGCAGGACTGATGTTGCTTGCCGCTGGCAAGGTTTCGGTTCCGCCTTGTGATATTCGTTTAGAGGAGGTTTCCAAGAAAACTATTTAACTTTTTCGGAAACCGAATCATATAGAACCGTATATAAGTAGTTTTGACATGATAATCACCCGTAATTCCAGAATATTCGGAATTGACCGGTGTTGTCCTTAAGCTGTCAGCGGATATTGCGTCGCATTCAAGGGCAAGTTTCGGCTTATCGCGCTTGATAAAGTAACTCACTCGGTCTGAAGCGACGCGACTTGTTCACCCCGCTTCGGGTCACTTGGAGAGTGCGTGTACTGGAGGTCTTGCTCGCCGTGGACGTCGGCCTGGTACGAGCCATCGGAAGGCGAGAACCGACGGTTGTTGAGGCCTTGGAGGGTCCGAACGTTTCTAGCCGTGGTCTCGAACCCCTTTGTCTTTTTTAGGCTGCAACCTCAAGGTCACGCCCGTTGGGAACGCGTCTGATTGGCTGCAGGTCCTTCTGGGGTTTGTCCTGGAGACGGCCCTATGTGGCACCAGAGTTGTTTAGCGTACATGAAGAATGAGGTCACTGGCATCTCGTTGCACTGCGCCAGGACCGAAGCGAACGTACTGACCCTTTCACCGTTTCAGGGTCAGGGTATTTGAACTCCAGTCCCGAGCTGATTGTTCACAACCGAGGAAACACTCCATTCACCATGTTGAGTCATCTACATTTCATCGCTGTGATGTCTATTACTGTGTAAAGTGTTTTTGTTTATGTTCTACTGTTGCTGGAGCTGTCGGCTTTGAAAAGTGAAGGATAAGGTTTCTGATAGGTTGGGAGACTAGTTGACACATGTACATTTACACTTCGTCTTTTTTGTTTTGCTTTTTCAATGTCTTTTATACACCCTTTTGTCACTGAGACCGTATGAATTTTGCAGCATGATACCGATGGTCATTCTCATTGGTTGAACCGAAGAATCATTCCCTGGTGTTCAGAGCGGATTGCTGGGCAGTTTTCTCGAGGAGGCATTTTAGAGTGCATAGTAGAAATGAGTAGCATGGCCAATGTAGTGTTGTTGCTCAATTTAGTCATTTTATTTGACCAGCGGGAGGGACTTCCGTTTGGCGGGTGGCGAACTTTGAGCGAATTTGAAGTCATGTAAAAGTTGTTTTCTTATTTTCTTTTTTGCGGTCTGAAATGTTTTTGAGTTAATGTTATCGACCGTAAATAGCTTAACTTCTCTCGTAATTTAGAGCATGAAGTCGCCACCTTTGCTTACTCTCGACAAAACGTTTATCAGTAAGAATAACGCGTGCGACACCATTGAGATATTACGGTGGTAAGCGATGAAACATACTGTGAACTGATTTGTGCGTGAATTGATGAATTCGCTTTTTCAAGACTTCCAGATAAAATTTTCCCAGTAGGCTATGCGCAAAAATTCAAGAAAAAAAATAAGGGCTATCGAGTTCTGAATTTTGAGACTGGTTACTGGAAGTTAATATGGATATCAGACAAGTCAGATACTTTTATCGGAAAATAGGAGCTTTTGCTAAGCACGTTAATTCGGTCAGTGGAACTTTCAGCCGCCACCAATTACTTCACGAAAGATCGGAACAATGGAGGTGTAGGTTGGCAGGTATGACAGGGCTTCAAACTTGGTAACCGTAAGATCACGCATTGGGCATCGTTCTGTGTATGGAAGCGGCATGAGTTAAACAGTAGAGCTCCACGCTAAGGGTTGTTTTATTCATTATACTGTTTTTAGACTTCTATGATAAGGAAGTTAGACTAAAGAGTCATTCCCGCCCTGCGCCTGAAATTTAGAGGTTTTTAGCGGTTTTACGGGATTCATATAGCGGGTTTAATTTTTGACTTGGCAACAGTGGGAATAGGCAAGTTCTATTCCGCGCATGGCACATCGTTGTCAAATTTCAAGACCATAGTGACTGTCAGCTTAAGAGACGCAGGGCGGGGTATATTATGTTGACACCAATCGCTCGCTGATTTTTTATCGGGCGTTTTTATCAGCCGATGACACAATCCTACTGGTTCCAGAACGATAACAAGATGCTCGTCACGCTCTGTGTTTCTAACACTAGGATTGGTTATAGACCAAAATGTTCGACGTTTTAGAGCGAGGCCATTTTTTCCCGACCCGGGCGCCGCCCTGCGGCGCCTTTCGCAGCGACTGCAGTTTAGCAGACGGCGCAATGCCGTCCAGGTGAATAAATCTTGTTCATCCGGTGTTAAAACCGCACATGACGAAAAGCCAAACGGCACGCCCAAAGAAATCGTGCAGGCTGTGCGTACTGCGACGTACCACCGCGATTTCTGCAGCCCCTGCGCCGCAAGCGCCGCAAGCGCCGCTCGCGTCTGCTTGCGAGGAAAAAACTAATCTGGTTTTTAACAGCACGTGGGTTCAAGATCCTCGCGAAATAACTTGAAAAACAGGCTGTGGTTGCATTCTGGAGACATAAAACATCGATCGCAAGCTCTGGAATAACGAACTCGGAAACTCTTCCATCGCCGCGTTTGTGACATACATACAATCTGATTACAACAACACAATGTGATTGATTATCTTTTATATACCACTTCGAGTAAAAAATAAGCTGGGACAGAACGTGTAAAATAGAACGCAGACAGAAAGAGCCTCTAAGCTGAAAATTGCATAAGACATTTTCCCACAGCGCCCGCTCTGATGCAGTACAGGCGTCCTAACAAGTAAATAGATACCCGCACGTCTAAGGCGATCACACTCCACCATGCGAGAGACTTGCAGCGCAACATTTTATGGATTTGTAATATATTTTTTATCTTAAAGATGGTCAGTAATCGAGTTTAAATAACAATACAAAAATATATAGGCTTTTAGTGGTTGTTTATTTAGAATTCAATACTCTGCACTTACCATGAGTGCACGTGCCGCCTTTAGACGGGACACCTATGTGTACGCGTGTTTGTTTGCTGCCAATACTATATAAAAAAAATTGTTTTCAGCTGGTAGACGCGAGAAAATCGTTTAAGATATTGAGCGTTTAACGCGTCAAAATAATACGAAACAACAACAACACTTCAGGATTAGAGCACGCTACAAAATATTTGGCTTCTTCGAGTGAAGTCTACAGCTTGGAATGGTGTTTTCGTAACTTGTTGAGAAGTTATGATGCTTTAACTAGGGGTATGCGAATACCGGAATAGTAGTTATCAAACCGAATACCGAATCGAATTAAGAAAAAACAAAGCCGAATACCGAATCGAATATCGAATAGCGATTTTATTTGTAGGAATCTTTCCAAAGTGCGCTGTGAATGAGATAATTATATGTGCAGAGCATGCGCCTGGTGCAGAATATGCATCTCGCGAGAACAAAAACTCAAATATAGATAAGTTCTAAAGAAAGAAAAAAAAAACGAAAAGAAAGACAGCTGCTGATGAACGTTGGGCAACTTAAGATCCAATTTTATGGCGCAAACATAATCTATTTACCCCAAGCGTCTCAAAAAAACCAAAATTACAGCCATACGTGCCTTTTTTTCTCGTTAAAAGTACTGACCTAACACCGCGACATACCTTTTTATATTTATATATTTCAGAAACGGGCGCATTTTGCGATATTCGGTCTCAATTTTAAGCGAGAAAAAGGGCACGGGGGACTCCGATTTATATAAATAAACAAATAGGGGTTAAATCTGAGTAAACAGGCTTAAACAATAAAATGTAAGTGAAAAGAAAAACAAAAAAAAAAAAACGTGGTTAGGGTGGTGCAGTCACCGTCCAACTGCAGCTATATGCATCCATTCTCTCCGTCAATCTATTCTATTTGGAGAGCTTAGATTTAAAAGAGTGAGCAAGCGAACTGGAAACCACGGAGACTGCTCCTGTGCAGATTGGTCGCAAGTGCACATGTGTTGTTAGTCGCGTCGGAAAGAAGGCGAGCAAACGGAAGAGCGACGACGCTCTGCCCGATCGACGCTTTCGTCAAATGCTTTCGTCTTTTCGCCACCTTCTCGCAGTTCGTAATTCAAACGCGGCTATCGAACGGTTGGAAACCCACTCAAACCTGGCACACTATTTTTCCGTTCCGTTTCGTTC